>AJFK01000145.1:0-22989 GCA_000467715.1 Hysterium pulicare CBS 123377
ATTAATAATTCCTAGAATTAATAAAATTCTTAAATATACTCTAGTTATGATGAGATCTACGCCTTGATTCCCAATCTGCACGCAAGTTACAACTAATTATGGGCCCATATAGAGAAGGGAATCCCATTTTTATTCAGCACATCCTATTTTATAGAGGGAATTCTAAACTATAAGATATTGTTTACTCTACATGGCTACAATGCCCTATTTTGGCTCTCTTTTACTATGTATTAGACTGCCTCTATGGCGACCAACTGGATATATCAGGTTTAGTAAGTAGAACAGTTTAGTCCTAGAGAGCCTAGAGAACACGCTGATGGAGGCATCGTGTCCCATGAGCTGATACCGAGTCTATTCCGCAATCCTATGGAGCCCGCACTATACAAAAACTGATGAAAAAGGGACGCGTATTCTATGATGCCTAAGGGTCTACACTGGCTCTACAACATCGATATAAAGTCAATGTTTGTCCAGTAAAAGGTGTTTCCGATTCGTTGCCATACTGGCATCTGTCAAGTTGTGGCCTAATTCCCTGGATGATAACAGCGTCAGAAAAAATCGAGGCTACCAGTGGGCCGCTCTTGATTTTAAAGTGGTCGAGCGCCATAAGGATATCTCGGCATAACTTGCCTTGAGCCAATGGTGGACGCTTGAAGATATCGCGGTGAGATTAATACTACAGGAGTAATAGTTATCTCAGAGTCCATTATTGCAGAAAGCCTTGGTGGGAAAAATATGGTACCAAGCAGAGTAACTAGCCCGCCGCGAGCTAGGATACTATCATGTAACTATCTCACGAAAGTGTAAAAACAACAGAACGCTGGAGATACTGACAAAGATGAGGACAAGGGTATTATTGCCGGCGGGGAGGTGGCAGGCGAAAGCGGTGGAGCGACTGACCGACGGAGCGGAGAAAATAGTGAAACCACATCTCAAATTGAAACGAAGTTGCCGCAAGAGTAAGAGTGAGTACCAAATTATGACCCGGCTGTGAATAAGGTAGACTGGACGAGTAGACTGCCAACGATAAGACTGAGTGTGGAGAATATGAAAGTAGCTGCTGGCACACGAGCTGCTTAAAAGAGTCATAGCCTCACATGTATGTATTCCGTTCGGCCCACTCTAATGACAAGATGTCGACTAATTGATAGTCTTCGGATGGCCGCGGAAGTCTCAAAGTGGCAATCGCATCAAGTGACCACCGGTTTGAAGGGGAATCAACCGCAGACAGCCACTGGTCCGTACATCGTAGGACTCAGTGACTTGTTTCCCAAGAAAAGCCTGCGACTTGATTTGTGATGGTGGCTTCATCCGTGGACATATTCAAGGGGTGACATCAAGGGCGGGGAAGAAGTAAAAGCTGCAGACTGTTGCAGCAGCAGTCAACTCATGCATGACATGGTAAGAACTTGAGCAAGGGGGAATATACAGGCTCTAGCTATTACATTACGTACGAAAAGTCATGGAAACAACTAGTCAGCGATGAAATAATCTCTACCACCAAATCTGCCTCCGCCAACGACTCCAATGATGAGTCCTTTCGCGAGGTGAGCTCGGTGTCGTTCGTAGCGACCGCAACCAATGTCTGAAATTCCGATCATATCCGTCCTCGTAGTTGGTATGATGAAGAAGCACAATAATATTACTTCCATTGCCCTTCGCTAACTTAGCTATTCTGATTCTCTGCTCTGAGACGATTTCAAGGCATATTTCTCGCCGGGAACCTTTTCGTGGGAGAGCACTTGTAAAAACAGGAGCTTATTGGCTATCGCCTCCGGGATTGGCATCGCCTCTCCGCCGCTAGACCGATCATTTTGAGCGCTGTGGTGGTCCAGGTGCCATCGTTGCCGTCGTAGATGCCCACCTTGCGCTCAAGGTATTAGAGTTAAGAGAAGTAGGTTAAACAAGTAGCAGAGGATAAATAGTTGTTTCTAGAAACAATCCTGGACAACGTTCGCGCATGTTCTTTGCGGACAGCTCTTGAACCGTGGTAATGAAACGCTTGGTTAGTCAGGAAGCCGGAGAAATGCCCGGGTGGGAAAAGGTCCCGAGGGGAATTCTAATAATGAAAGCATGGGTTGAAGATACAACCTAAAGCTACGAGATTGCGACGAGAACCAGTATCTATAGATATTTCCCGAAATGAATGAGACCCAAGACGCCCGAGTTTCAAGGCATAAGAGCCCCGAACACTTGCTGAACAAAACCTCCCTCGACCATCTCCACAGTTCTTCTCGTAGCCTCATCCAAATCATCCTTCGGCAAGCCAAGCAACTCATTACTCAATCCCCTGCTCGATTCATAATCGCCGTCGCCATTGGGGAAGAAGACGCGAGAATACATAGACTTCGCGAGACCCGTCATGATACCCTTCTGCATCTCTTCAAGCCCATCTTTGTGTCTCTTGTCAGTAGCCTCGTAGCTGATCTCCCAGTCCTTGTCCGTGGTACCGAGAACGCGATGGAGAGAATCCAGCATATCGCGCTGACTCACCCTAAAGCTATCGAAATAAAACGGCTTATTCTTCCATTGTTCCAAACACGGCTCAGCGCCGCTCTCAGGCAAACTCAATAGCGCAGCCAAAGCCCGTCCACACTGCCTCCAAGTACTCGTATTAACCACCGTCTTCCCATCATCAAAAAACGTGACTTTCCTGCTCGCGATGTCGAACCCGTACCACGGTTCTCCCAGGGCGAGACTCCACTCATACCAGAAGCCGCAGACCATGGCCACGTACGCAACGCCGGCGCGCTCTACCTCTTCGCAGTTTTGAAGGGATTTCGCGCCGTAGGTGTCGTTTTCGTAAAGACCCTTATTGAAGACGTCGAAGCCGTAGACGTTCGGCATGATGTAGGGGACGCCGGCTTGAGCGGCTGCGGCGACGATCTTGCTGTGCAGGTCGGGGGGTGCGCGCACGCTGAGGGTTATGATGAGGAATTGTTGGCCGTACAGGGCGGAAACGAGGGAGGAGTCGTCTTCGGAGTCGTAGTTGACTTGGGCGATTTTAACCCCTTCTGGTAGGGTGCCTTTGCTGTTGGGGCGGGTTATGGCTGTGACGGTGTGTTTGCCGGTTTTGAGGAGCTCTTCGACGAAGTGCTTGCCGATGTGGCCACTTGCCTGGTGGATGTTAGGAGCTGGTATTGGGGTGTGGAATGAGGCTCACTTACGCCGATGATAGCGACCTTGGAAATGCTGTTGGTTTGAGCCATGGCGGATGTGGTGATGGAGCGAAAAGCGGGATGATATCTTGATTGGGGTTTGGAGTGAAGAAGAGGGCGAGATGTGAGTTATGAAATGGGTATGCAAGAAGGGGAAAAGAATATATAGAGAGCTCGGAGATAAGAGGCTGGCGTTAAGAGAAGGCATGAAGGATGCCCGGATTTCTAAACGAAGTGGAAAAAGGGATTCTGAAAATCCAGCCGTTGAATACGCAGGTCCAAAACAAAACGGAGATATCACTAAACTTTTGCAGGGTCCTAGCACGCATGCTCTGCCTGTTTTATCATGCTCTCGTCACAAAAGCGGTACGCGAACGAAGAGGTTTAACCCGACGTCGTATAATCGGATAGAAATCCAGCCGGGTGTCGGCAGTCGGAGTCGGAGTGCTCAGGTAATCATACCTCTCCGCTTCCGGGGCTGCCGTGCGCTAAACTAGTTTGAGCGCCCCCAATCAGTTTTCTATGTTCCCTCTCTACCTTTCCCACAACCAGCTTCGGACTTGAAAGTTGGCGCTCGAATCTGAACGTCATTACTGCCTGGATTTATAGGTAAGAGAGCTAGACTTATCCCTCCAAAGCCATGCTTCCCCCAGACTGACCTCTCTAACTTAGTCGGCAAGGTCTTCATGATAGCTCTCTCTCTCCAAGGAAAAGCAGCTTACCTCATTTCTCCGGGTCCACAACATATCTGGATTCAATGGGAAGCAGCCCACTCAGGTCCTGTACTCCAAGGCCGCCATCGTCTACATTGCCGATCGACTCCATCAGAGAAACGCATGCCTTTTCAAGAAAGCAAGATTAGCCTTCCTACACCTCGATCTCGCAGAGTTAAGCACCGTCAAAGCCAGCGCCGCCGAGTTCCTAGCCAAAGAGCCAAGTCTGCACGTCCTTTTCGACAACGTAGTTGTTATGTTGCCACCACAAGGTTCGACGACAGCCCACTAAGACTCACGGCTGCATCCTCTTTATGCTGTTAACATATTAATTATTGTAACAACGATCGAGGAGAACATTAGCACCGTCTGCATTACATAGGTCTCTTCCACATCCGCCGGCAGCATCCCTATGATGGCCTCGATTTCTCCTTTGATAAACCATTTACATACAAGTATCTCGAAGAAGAGTTTGATTAAGCTCAACCACGCGTAAGCGGCGATTATATTTAAAGCTCTCATTCATAGTTAATTTCATTCAATAATGTAACGATGTTGCTATGATTTTGCGTTGAGTTCACAAGTATCTCGTCAGCACGACCAAGAATAACCTGCACGCAACTAATGTCGCCCGTCACCACCACAAGGACGGCATCGTCATCGTATCCCTCAACCCAGGAAATCTAGACTCAGATCTTGAGCTGCTCAGCTAGGCTAGTTGTGTATCCTCCGATCGTACTGAGCTTTTCGAGGCAATGTCGGATAAGCTTGGATTGAGACGTTGGGGATATTTATCTGGAGTGAGTGGGATATCCTTTCTCGCTACTGTTCTTGGGGGACTTGCTGATATGCGAAATACCTAGGGCTGGCTCTCGCAGATCTGTGATGACTTAATGCTTGTTTCGAAGCCGGAGAGTGAGGGGAGGATAGCGGTGGTGATATTGTAAGGATCACGTGATGCTGTATATGTCGGTTGAGACTGCTGACTTGATAGCCTTTGGGGAAGTTGTCCCAGTCATGTATACCTTGAGAACGAAGTCGGTAACTAATTTCATACGTGTCATATGAGAAAATCTGCTTCTGGGAAGCATGGCTTTTGAGACGAGTATCACCCGGTATAATCTTCAAGTAGTACGATTTTCACTTTGTAGCATTATCCCGGTGGAAGAGCTTCTTCCCAGTGGGTATCCCTCTAAGGCGCTACTTGATGAGTACATTTCTTCCCCGGAAAGCTTTCTCTTTCAGAAGCTAATTCGCTAAGGAGAGTTATTCTGAAAGAAATTTTGGAAGAATTTCTTTCTAGAGACTAAGCCACTAGGCCGATTTTCACTTACAATAGTATTCTTGTTGAGATGTTTGCTTCTGAGAGGTTTATCCTATAAGATGCTAAGTCTCTATTACGACTTTTACTTGGTAAGACGTTTGTGTCAGAAGATCTGCTTTGAGTTTCTAAGATAAATCCTACTTATCACGAGAGTTTTTACATTAACGTTGAATATAGTATAACAGAGCTATTGCAAAAAATTTGATCGATCTCTACCTTGCTGCAGTACTATTTCACAAACCTAAGTTTTACAGATTTAAGCTGCGATCTTGAGTGTTCTGAACGTGGGAAAGTTCTATGGTAAATCTCTAACATGTGCGTAGTTCGCAGATTGGCAAGACCCCGGCAATCGTGAGGAGAGCAGGTCCCATCTTACCAACATCAATGCAGTCAGATTGCCGGCTATCCCACCTGTGACCTGACGCAGTACCTGACTAAGACATAATCCGTCAAAGATCCCAGATACCTCGCTAAGCCCAAGCCCCAGACGTGCGAAGCATTTACCCGGTTCCCGCCCCCGGAATCTAGGACCGTAGCCGAATATAAATCTAAATCCAACACCCTCAATTTGGATACGGCGCAAAATGTTTCCCAAGTTGGTAAAAAGAACAAACTTAACGTCCGGCTCGGTCCGTGGCTTCGGAGAGCGAAGTAAGGCTTGAAATAGGGCCTGGCTATTTTCGGTTTAGTTTACGCTCACATATCTTGGCGGGGTGACTCAATTCAATCTACACAAAAGCCTGGTGGGTGCTGGATGGGCAGGGGGTGTGATCCTTCCCGTAGCGCTTGGCCTTCAACCACACACTGACTTCATTAAAGGATTCTACCCGTGGAACATACTTATGTGCGAGAGCATACGCCAACATGAACTAATTTGACATGCTCCGAAAGTAATACACTTAGATACGCTCAGATGCGCTGAGCTACACACTAAAGATGCAGCATGCTCTATTCATTCGGCGGAGTTCTAGCCCGCGAAGGACTTTGGTGGTAATGCCGCTCAAGGGCTATGAATGAGATTCCCAGAGATATGGGATATGGAAACGACCTCCCGATCTTACGTCCCATAATCCAGGACCCGATTTACCATATCTCCATTCCGCAGAGTTCATTTATCCGTACCTCCGTTACATCATTCAACGCATATGTACATCGGTTGGGGCCTGAAATTAGATTGAAGCTACTTCTCTCAAGGATAGAACCAACAATGAATCATGTGGAATCATTGTTTCAACCCATGAACATTCTCTTCAATGCATCATTGACCGGCTGTCAGAAGTCAATCTACCAATTGGAATCTCACGAGAGCAGCTTCAACAATCAAGTCGAACAGGGAGTGCGGAAGAAAGGATGGAAATGAGCTGTTGGACGGTGGCGAGACTTCGAAGCCATGACGTGAGTTGATGGGTTGTGAGGCAGACAGAAATGTATAAATATTTCCCATTCCTCTCGGTTTCGAGAGTCATCGGAATCAGTTCAAACATCACTTCTACGTATCACTTCAAATCACCACTTCCAATTTTCCAACACCAACTTCTCATCAAAATGAAGTTCACAGTCTCCGCCATCGTTCTTGCCCTCTCTTTGACTGTGGCTGCCAGGCCTTCCCTCGGTGATACCTCCACTCTCCTTTCTCTTCCCGTTCCCAGCTCCATTTCCTTATCTACCGTTCCCCATCCCACCACATCCAACCTACCATCTGACCGCTTTCCACCCTACCCCTCTTAAACTCCCTCCCCTCTCCTCTCCCCCAACCCGACTAACCCCCAGCCCCAGACTCCACAACAACGGACCTCATAACCTCCTACAATTCCCTCCTCTCCCGCGAGGCCGAAGCCGCAGCCGCATCCAGCAGCCTGAGCGCTCGCTCCGACATCGAGGTCCGCTGCTGCGACTCTATTTCTCCGTGCTGTGATATCAAAACTTGCAAGAGATCGCGCGACAACTGTTATAAATTCTGTGGGGGCTCTACTGACGCTGGGGGTGTGGGATGCGTTCTTGGTGAGTTCTATGAGTGTGTTGAAGAGGGTGGAGAGTTGGAAGAGGAAAGTGCTGACTGAGATTAGGTTGCTTGACTGCTTGCCCGGCTTAGATATGGCGTTGAGTTGGAAAGGGCATGAGAGGAATGGTTGACGAGAGGGAAGCGGCGCTGAGGGTGGGGCAGGATGAAGAGTTTTGGCGGAGGGAGACGAGGGATGGTGTGGGGGGTATCTATTCTTGTCATTTCCTTTTCCTGATCTGCTAGTTAGTTGGTAGTTGGGAATTATACACTCATTTGAATCTCTTTGCGTGTCTCCCGTCTCCTTTCAAAAACTGGAAAAGATCTACCAACGAGCGGTTCTATTCCAGGGAGATGATAGCATGCCTTGCATTCTAACAATCAGCACAACAAGGTTCATGAGGTGTATGTCATTTGATATCCTGCCGTCCAGATTGTACCTCTAGGCAGCGCTAGAGGTCTTTCGGGGATTATAACGGGGCAGCCATTTCTAAAAGTAATATGCCTAGGCTAACGTTTCTTAGCCACATGTAAGTTTTGAAAAGCTTATCTTCCCAGATGTAATACTCTTGAACCAAATACTACGAAGAGAAAATACTATCGGAGAAGCATAGCCTCTGGTGGGCATTTCTTCTCGCAGGCGATATATTAGACTTACTTAAGAAGGAACAAGTATTCCTGTCAGAGAGCTTTTCTTCTAAAACTCGCATGAAAATAAAGAAACTCGTAAGGGAAGCAAATCTTCCGAGAAGCAGTGCTTCTCCAAGCAAATGAAGATTTTTAATGAGCGAGGGAAATGAAGTCGCTCTCGGAAGTAACACTTCTGAGACGAAACTTAAGAAACCACGGACGTGAAGATGAAGAATCCAGATAAAGAATCCCTTCCCGAAAGCAAAAATTCAGCTACGTATTTTAAATAAGTATGGGAGGTTCCACTAAGCTAATGCAAAAATCGCTTCACGGCTCCAAATCCTCACGGAAAATATTGTGAGGTGCAACGCACACCTTATAATTTTAGCAACCTCAAAACCCACGCGGACACTATTATGCGGTGTACACTACACTTGTTTTTTATATTTTCAAGAATTGTACGGCAAATACTACGCTACACTTAATAATTTTATGCGACTTTAAAATATGTATGGATAATATTATACAGTATGCGCTACACTTAAAACTTTTTGCAATTTTTTAAATTCAAGGTGTAGCGTATACCGCATAATATCGCGCAACTTCAAAATTAACATGGACAATGTTATATAATGTACGCTACACTTTATGAGATACTCTATGCGAAATCGCACATTACTTTTTTTACTCGCCGACGATTTTTATATAATAGGGAGATTATATTTTCTTCTTGTCTACCTTTTTACCTAGTATCGGAATATTTTCCTACTATTAAATTATCCTCTTAGAATTAGAAATCTTGAAAATACCTTCCATTAATCTGTATTATTAGATATTAAAACGTTTCGAATGTAATGCCTTGCCTCTAAATAAAACTTCTAGTACACGGTAGATCTTTCAATGCCTGAGAAGCTCGTTAAAATTTCAAGTGTAAATGACGTTCTCCGTCTTCACAAAATACCAAGGCGTCTATGACACGGGAGGTAGTCTCGCTGGGCATCGCTCATTAGGATGCGGAAGCAGACATCAATTATTCTCAGAGAAGGCTTAAATTTGGTCAGCAAGTTGCCTCTATATTCACCTTCTATCGCATTTCGAGCCCTTTGTTAGAGACCAAGGGTATACTCGAAGAAAGAGAAAAAAAATTTACCCGCACTACGAAGAACTGTCTCACGACTAACAAAACCATTACTAACCCCTAACCTAGAGGATTAGCCGCGTGGGAAGGTGAAGGAAAGGAAGATACAAATTCTACGCAGGCGCAGAAACCGGAAAGCTCGAATGTCCATGTCATGGTGTTCCTTCCGATTAGAAGTGAAGTTTCATGAAAAGCCAACATCAATCTCTTGCAGCGGAATGTTAGTATGCAAGGTAGAGCTCCAAACTCAACTACAGCCTGAAAACAATCATCGCAAAGCTAAGGAGAAGCATTTTAGCCAAACTAATGCCTCCTCAATAGCCGCTTGATATGATCAATGGGACTCCATGCTCTGGTAGCGGAGCTATCGCATCCACCCACGCATTCGAAGGACCTGGCGAGATCGGTTTGGGCTCGACGCAAGTTTGCTCCAATGAGGATGCAAGTGTAACTCCATGTCTCAACTGGCGGCAAAAGCCCCCAACTGCAAGCTCAGTATCGTGGGTTCAAAATAGTCTTACGCCTTCCGCCCGCCCGATAATAGTCTCGCTGAGCTTGTCTTGACGGAATTCCTACTGTAGTCAGAAGTTCCTTGAGGCAGGAGTGAAGTCTGAAGTGCCAGTATAAGTACTTGCTGTCCATTCACTCCCCATATGATTTAGGCTGCATTATAGTAAGCAATTAGTGCTCTCTACTCTTTCGGCTCGACCGTACTGTTCATGCTGAAGACATCACCGCAAGCTGGAGATATCATGCGAGAATTGGGCTTCGTGATAGCTATACGCAAGCTAGACTTGGCTTCTTCAGGTAAGCGATAAGTCAACATTATGCTGGGGTTAGTTTAACGAAGGAGTAATCCAGAGGGTTCTCGATATAGCTGAACTTGAGGCCAGCCTGGACTTCAACTAGAACTCTGATCCAAATATCCTCAATATCAATATTTACATTTCTATGAAGCATCAAGCTATGATAATAATGTTCAGAACCAACCCGCCTTTTCCATGAGACCTGAAATCTCAGAACATGGCGAACTGTGCGGTAGCGAAGAGGGCGATGCTCCAATGCATGAAATTCTTCATGTACTGACGTAGAAATAGAAAGTACAACCTCACTTTTCACGAACACTCACCTCCAACAAGAACCATGTTTTGACCTTCTATCCCACGATAGCCTCACACCCATTAGCATCCGGAAAGCGCTCACCCTCTCCGAAGCTACTCTAGAGCCATGGAGCTCAAAATTCAAGATGTGTCTTCGAGATGGCCAATAGAATCTAGTTTACAAATGGCAAAGTAATCAAGGAGGGGCATAGGAAGAGCAAGGTTGTAGATAGGGGGATGAGTTGTTAGTGAGTGGTAAGAATGATGGGTTCTCTCAAATCTTGCGGACCCTGAACATCAAGATCACTCGAAAAGCATTTAGCTCTGGCATTCAAGACTGACAGGTTCCCTGAAGTCACATCGATAACATAGTGAATTAACCAAGAATGTAGTAAATCACAGAATTAAAAATATGGAATCTAAAAGCGCTAATGGTAGGAAGTAAGGGACAAGCACAAGTACATCGTTAGAGATAGTAAACCACGTTCGAACCAGCGGGTTCATCGTAGTAATATTCCCATACCGGAGGCGATCCGACGTCGAGCAGCTCTAATTTTTAGTGGGGCGGTTTTGCGAATTCGAGTTTACTATAACCCCTCTTGATTAAAAGCCCAAACCCAAAGTTGAGCTACTTCTTCTACGTCCGCTTTGTATCCGCCGAATGCTCGCTTACAAACGACGTGATGCTCGACCATCTTCTTACCTATAACCCTCGCGCTACGCATGAACGCCGATTCGGTTCTGGGTACTGGCTTCCAAAAGAAGATTGCCCCGATATCTAAAATAAGCTTCTGAATGGTATCATCTGCGTCGAAAGTTTGAAGAGCAGATCGCTGGCGGACCAACAGCCATGTTCGCTTCCACAGGAGTAACGTAAACCATCGCAGGAAATGCCCGCGTTGATACGCACGAGCGGATAGATTTCCTTCGCGAATTATATCGAACTCGCGTTCGAGCTGCACCCATGACGGGTAGGAAACAACGGTCGACCCGCAGACCTGCCATATCCCAACTACTATGTCTGGGTCATAGTCTGTCATCAGCCCGGCCTGGAAACTAGCCACCATAAATCGGCAGACTTTTGTTAGATGGCGCCAATGATCGACCCGATACGTGAATCCAGGTGGGGTCAAATCGTCCAACTTACGCAGTACGGGTCCCAAGTCGCATTTTTTTAGGCCACGGGGGTTCTTCTTGACCAATGTATTCCATAACAGAAACAACATATTCGAAAAGGTCTTTTGACCTAACGCTTCCAATTCCCTAGCAAGATTGCTATGTGGTTCGGGCGGCAGGATTTTCGGAAGTACAAGAAGCGGAGCATTTAACGATGACGTGTCTGAAGACCGCGCATTCATAGCTGCACTATTGACTTCCGCGTCCCACTTGGTAACAGCTCGACCATTCTTAAGTTTATCTTTTAGGGTGGCAATCTCTTCTTGGTGCCAACTGTCTTTGCAAGACAGCTCTGTCTTCAAATCAACGATACTCTGATTCAAGAAGTCGATCGTTCGAGAACGCTGGATTTCGAATTTGTGGCTGCGCTGTTGATATGCGTCTTTCCACAAGTACATATCAAGGCGTAGCGTCTCCTCGACGGTACGATCTTGTGTTTTCAAATCAAAGACTTCTTGGTTACTTTGTCTAATTCGCTTTTCTAGCGCATTTACTTCCCGAAAATGTTGCGACTTTAGATTTGCTATTTCTTGAGTCAAATCCGCAACTTTCTTAAAGTGGGACTCGTTCAAAGTGAAGAGTTTCTGATCGCGTAGTCTGGATTGCTCATCTAGCGCCTCAATTTCCCGGACATGTTGGGCTTTAAGATTGACTATTTCGCAAGCATGTCGTCGGGAGAGGTCTTCCAAAGGGTTGAGTTCTTTACGCTCATGCGCCTCTAGGTCTCGTTGCTGCTGGATCGTTTGTACAAGCTCGATCAACTTGTTGATCTTCTCGTTCCTCGAGCGGTTGCTATGCTGGATTTGTCGAATCTGCTCTGTCACTACAAGTTGGTTGTGAACTAGTGTACCTTCGATGCGGTTAAGAGAGTCGGTTGCATTTTCCTGGATATTTGAAATCGATCGCACATCCGTCTTTACAGTTGCCAGACCATCGTGTACTCTGTCGAAGTTCTCGGTTACCTTTGAATGATTTTGCGTACAGTGCACTTGAAGATGGTTAAGCATATTGATGGCATCTTCTTGTCGCTCGTGAGTTATCTGCTGCGTTATCTCGGTTGCGCGTAGCGAAGACTGCTGGACAATGGCTGCAGCTGACAACGTTGCTAAATCGTTGCGAACCGCATCGAAGTTCTTTTCGACTCTCGCTTGGTTCTCGGCAGAGGTATTTTGAAGGCCTTCGAGCTTGTCGTTCAAGTCCCCTTGCTGACCAAGCATTGATTGAAGGGTTACCTCGGCCTGTCGAAGTGAAGCCTGCTGGTTAACTACTGCCGTTGATAGCGTCGCTATGCCATTGCGCACGTGTTCGAATTCTTCTGCCTGTTTAGTCTTCATCGCAAGACTTGATCGGTGGCGGTATGGTTATAAAGGTTGGTAAGTGATGAGTATGCTGAGTAGCTTTACGTCGGAGGACTGCTTCTAGTTCGACGATTCTGATGCTGTATTAGATGAAACCTGGATCCCTATTTTATACTTCTTCGAACCCTGTTTGATAGATGAACAACGTTTTTTTGTACATCGATATAATCATCTTTCAACCCGAGATTCCGGGTCAAAGATCGCTCGAGATAAAGCATCAAAGCGGTTGGCTTGGTCGTGCGTAGATCTAGAAGTGAGACACTGTCATAAATTGGTAGTGCTCCAATAATACGTTGTGCTTACACTTCGTTGAGAGTATGCATCTTGCCCACTTACATGGTAACTCAGATACAGAAGAAGCATCTCGGGAGATTTTCCCACATAAGTTTGAACGTGATCATTGTGAATGATCAAAGCGGGAAGGTCCTAGTGCATTGTTTTCGAACAAAGATCGGGAGTTTAGCTTCACTCCTATTGACGAAAGCGAGTGAAGTTTCGTATCTGAACAATGTGGCCTTACAACCCTCGAGCGTTCTTCATAATGCATGATTGAACGTTCTGTCCAGTACTTGAGTCTCGTGAAGCCAGTCGGGTGAACCCGACTTTGACGAAGTAACTGCAACGTCGATCAGCGAATTTGACTGTGAGTGGCGGTCAGCGTCGCCATATTTCCTTCGGAATCGGTGGTCGATTGATGTCCCATGAGAGACTCAAAAATCACACTGCTTAATCTCGATTTACGGAGAGCGAAGTGGGGGTAAAAAGGGGTTTGACCTGATGCATTCATGCCATGATGATAGTGTAGGGCTGATGATATCGATAACAGGTCGAGCTGACCGAGCCGCGGAAGGGAATCGTGTATTGAACCGTGGTTGTTGGGCAATATCGCTAGAAAAACTTTGACGCAAGAAGAAAACTCGAAAAGATAAGAATCTCTAGGGATGGGGTGCGGCGCTGACGACGTAGGGAGGGGTTGGGGGCGGTTGTTTGTTTTTGGGGAAGGCCCTGTACAATGCTGGGATGAGAAGGGTGAATCTTGCCACATGAAATTCGGAATTACCTTTGAGGCGTATCAATGATTGCTGGAGAGCATCAGCACTTAGATTGTTCTAGACTAACGATGCTGCACGTTGCCATTGGTTGTGCTCACCATGGTTTAAGATGCCGAGAGGCGGAGCACTGGCATGTCTTAGTCAGGTCGTCCTGACAGAGTGCTTGCTTCCGTCACTAAAGAGACGCAGAAAAAGGTCAAGGATAGTAACGAAAGCTGACTGGAAGCACACTCCACGAGACCCGTAGCAAGACCAGCGCCATTTTCCCTTCTAAAACCTCGTAACGTTCTAAAGAGAGGAACTTCTTTCCAGGTTGACTTCGAGAGCGGAAACTTGGGAGGAGCGACAATATGGACGATAAGAATCAACGCTCTGGCATTGATGACCTACCGTCCTCTCAGAGTCGCTCCCTAGCGAGAGCTGCCATTGAAACAAAAAAGCGGCGTGGTGACCTAGATGTCGAAGGATAGGTTTTTCCCAAATCCAGCCAGAAAGCAGAAAGAGATCTATACTTCATAACACGAGCTTTGTTTGTATAGTCTTTTCAGATCGATACTTTCAAGAGACTATTCAATTCTGCCTTATAGGTATTTATAGATATGTTGAGATCTGTTTCCCCCCGAATCAGCACTTACTGCGACGAAAGTGTGCTACCCGAATCCCGCAGAACTGTTCATTCTTCGTCGATTCTTGAAATGACCTCCAACTCCACTCTGCGGTACACACTATATTGGAAATAATACGAGCGGAAGTGAGAGAGTTGAAGGCTTGTAGGATGCAAGGAAACTGCGTTTTACGAATATTAGTTACATTTGAGGACTATTCACCTGGGGATTAGATATAAGAAACCGACTCATATCAATGGCAGCCTTCTATTTTCCCTTGAATGTCCTCTGAGAACGTTCCAGGTCCGTGATTCGACTCAAATGATGGGTATCGTTGGCATCGGTGGTACTCTCGGTGGCAGGTGCCGAAAACTCAAATAGGGAGCCTAAAATCTCGTCGGGGTCGTCTCCTATCTTAGAAGTGCTGGAAAAGCTCAGAATTAGGACCCACCAAATGTCTTTGCCGCTGATATCAAATAGTGGATCGGGCAGTGTTGGACGCTTAGCGGCCGATTCATGAAGTCATCCATGGCATAGGTGGTTGTTAAGGTGCTCTTGAAGCGGAGGGATCTGGAACGCTGTTTTGACCCGGAGTATCATTTGCTTGGCTCCCCGAGTTATGGGTCCTGGCATTCCTCGAAGATGTCAACAAGCTGGTTCGTCATCCTCTCTTCAACTGGATCCATCTCTTGGCCCAAGAGGAGCTCTAGCTTTCTTCGAACACGGCGGGGTATGCCATCACTAAGAAATTGCTCCTACCTAGCGAAATCGGCCTGTGGTTTGTTCCTACGTTGAGATCTAGAAGAACAGTCTTCGCACTTTCATCGTCTTCCGTAAGGCCCTCTGGCGAATCATCGTCGCGTTCTCTACATGGCTGGATATCTCTGTGGTGGCTGAGTAAACTGAAATTGTTTTCAAAAACTTTACAACAATGGGGCATCCTATTGGCTGCCGGTCCCGATAAAACAGATGTTCTCTAGGCTATGTCAGCGCAAGATACACATGTAACTCACGATACACCATGTGCCACCTCGGCCGTACACATGGCTGAACAAGCAGACAACTATTCCAGCAGTTTTGGGAGCCTGAAAGCAAGAATTATTTTCGCTGAATCCCGTCTCTTATACCTCCGAAGTCATTGTCTCTACCACCGTCTCTATCAGTGTCTCCGAAGTGGACTGTTGTCACCATCTGGTACAGTTTCTTTACCATCACTACTTCAACCTTCCTCGCGTGATTTGTGCGCTGGCGAATTTTCCTGCGCTGGTGAATTCGCTGCGAATTGCTGGCGAAGTGCTAGCGAATTGCTGGCGAATATTCTGGCGCTGGCGGATTCGCTGCGAATTGCTGGCGAAATGCTGGCGAAATGCTGGCGAAATTTCCTGCGCTGACGAATTCGCTGGCGAAATATTCGCTTTCGTTGTTTACCACCCTACCCTGCATGTCCCGATACCAGCCCTTTTCGCGTGATCATAAACAGTATAGGATCTTCACAAACCTCATTTCTCACAAGACGATCAGCAAAACGGTTGGACAAGAATAGAGAGGCGCGATGAACATCATCAAGCTTCCCACCGGCTGTGCATAAAGTCTCCCAGAACCGAGGTTTATCCGACAGTGAATGTCATTTCTTACCTCAGACCAGGACGAATGACAACGCTGGGACTTAACCAATAGTAAATGCAGTTAGTACTTGGCATGGCTAGGCAGCAGATTTGCGTAACAACACAGCCACCTTTATTCGTCTTTCTCAAGCTTGTTACCTCAATAGAATGAACTAAACCTTCAACTCAACTCCTTTACCAACTTTGCTTTCGACAAAGACTTCACTACTCTGGTTCTTCTTGATATCCGCTCTCAGATTTCTATTGAAATGTCCCAAGCTACCCCCACTATCGATGTCCGCCTTTTCCCCTCGTCCCCGATGCTAGATCTGGGGTCCCGAGAGCCTTGGTCGATCAAGGTGGATCTGGTTCTCAACCATGACAGCCCTATCACCTTTCACAATAGCGATGCCGGCCTTTTCGATTGCAGGATTTTGCGCGCGGGAGGATTGACATTTACCAACTCCGCAACTCGCCAAGAAATACCCCGTAGCCGCATCTTCACTTGCGGCGGAGACGATGAATTCAAGATGACGAAATCAAACAAAGATGGTTTCACAACACTCTATCCCGAACAACACCACAGTCTTGAAGCGACATTCCAGCCAATGCTGACCTCACCGCCTTTTCAAATCCCGACCGACCTGAGAACGTCAGTGGCAGCTATACTGGAGCAACAGAAGTCGGTTCACAAAGTCTGGAAATGGCAGCACATCTATGGATTTGAAGACGGACGAACATACGAGATTGGGGTTGATGCAGAGGCGGCGGTGAAGAGCTGGGTCGAAGGAACCAAAGAGGAGATACTGGCTAGGGGTGGCTATTGGGCGGCGGTGAAGCGTTGGATTTGGGGATCTGAGAAGGAGATACTGGCTAAGGGTGGTAATTGGTTGACGATGACTAGAAAGGACACAGTGAGATATCATGTTGTGGAGACCTCGACTTTCGATGTCAAAAGGCCAGAAGGGGACTTGGACTGGCCTTGAGATAGCGAGAGCATCTGAGGGGTTGCTTCTTTCATTTGGGGATATGTTTGCTCGGTAAGGCTAGTGCGATGTTGACGGGGACATATGCGTCTCCTCACGCGATAAAGAGTATCCATCTTAATCAAAGCCAAAGTCGAATACATGTGCAGTCGCATCGAGAGCCAATAAGTGGAATTCCCAATCTTCCCAAACAGCTTCTTGAAGTTCTAGTCAGTGCGAGCAACTCAGATAAGGCTCAGAAGTCACTTCTAGGACACCGTCTCAGATAGTGCAGGCGAGTGCCCGTTTCACCAGCTTCGTGGACTCCGGGGTCGGCATGAGGATACAGAAGCCAACCTTGCCCGGGTTGTAGAGATTGCCAAAATAATCGCTTTCCTATATTAGCTCTACAAGCCCACACAGAGATCTATTCCGCACGTTTCTTCCAATATACCATTTCAGCAGCAGTATGACACCGTTCTTTGGGCTGGTGTTCACCAGTCCACCATCTTTTGTCAACTTCCTCCCTCTCAATGCTAAGACCCCTCGTTATAGCTGAGACAATACCCTTTTACTCCTTACAAATACGACAAGTCACACCGGTTGACCTGGGGACAAGCCGCTTGGTGGATGCCCTTGGAAATGTGCTCACGCTCAGCAGGTGCCTATATGAGGTAGATGAGTTCAGTGAATGTTACTGGCCCTCAGCAATTACAGCACATTTTATAGAAATTGAGGTTTACGTGACCGTTAGAAAGTAAGCTAGTCGGTGGCTACGATTTTACAAACGATATTTGCGGAGTCTAGCAGATGGCATAAGAAATGGAGGATGATTGAACATACTACCTCTTTCGCTCAAGTCTTTGCTCCGGCTGTCCTTTGAGTTTACTCTTCCGGGAGATCAATCCACCGCCGGCGGGGAGGAAGACCTCAAAGTTGTAAAATAACTTACTGACAGCTATATGGTTGGTAGTTTACTTGCTTAAAGTCGCTCTGAGAATAATAAGATGGGTGGGATCAGCGCTACGAATAGAATATTAGGTGTAGTGTATACTTTATAATATTATATGCTTTATCTTCCAGTAAAAATATTATATGGTGTAGTATACACCTTATAATATTTCTACTAAAAGGTATATACTACACCTAATAAAAAATGCGTATTGCCGTTTAGCAGAACTTAGGGCCTAATGATGAAAAGGCTCAAACGAGTATCTCATGTGCTTCGTCCGACAATAGAATTCTGGATTCTTAGCCAGCTTGATCGCGCTGCTAGTTGTCACCAGAGATATTAGTCGCCACTGGCTTTTGGCCATGCCTCAAACACGTTCAGAGCCCGCTAGCTTCCTTCTCAGCCCGGGTCTCCGCCATATACCCAGCCGACTAACATTTCGAGGACCAGCCATTCGGCATCAGTGCCCACCTGCTTCGTTAATGACGGCATTGCGCGCGCTGGGAGTATTCGCCATTGCTGAGGCAGGACACCGCGAAGGCAATGTCCGGTCGAGTTGCCGGCAGCAGGTATATAAGGGATCCCATGGCGCTTGCGTACTAGTGTTTGTTGGAGTCGTTGGCTCTATAGTCCTTGCTAACCGGAGTTGACATCCATACTTCTTAACGTTTTGGTCTAGCAATCACGCTGCCTTCTATACAGAGTTAAGGAACATTGCTCAAAGGCGTTGAACTTCGTCTTGATTACTGTCTCCTTCAGATCCGACTCGGCAATGAGCAGGCCATCCGTAGAAAGCACGTAGACTTTGCGCTGCACGAGCGGCAAGAACCCCAATTTCTTCAGCGGTGAGATTAGGATGTTGTACTAGATCTAGAGTGACTACTTCATCCCATAGAGTGCCTTGTCAAACTTGCAAACGCGGTCTTGTGGGGTTGTTTAACATAGAGCTCCTTATCGGTTTTCACGTCCATCTGGTGAATCTCCAGCTCCAACGCAGGTGCTCTCATTAGTTTGACGACCGACGCAGAAATTTACCATTCGGCTCTTCCTTCCAGTGGGGCTCGTTCTTTGCCTGCTTGACGTTCCTAGGCTCCCAGAGTTCTGCAGCTATCAAACTATGCGATCGAAAAGGGGATAGGAGAGAAAAAATGGTCAAAAATGAAAGCGACGTAAAAGTTCCGAAATTTATAACATACTACTAGCTTTCTTGAATGTGTGATAGCAGTCAGCATCCAAGGAAAATTTGCTCGGCCAAGGTATGGGGTGAGGCTTCGCAACATGCATCCGGACGCTATAGTTGATCGCCAACCACTATACTCCTGGGTCCGAGTCGCTAGCGGTCCTTCCTATACGTATACAGTGTCCCGAAAAGTCCTTATTGCGCGCTCTCCTGTTATTCCTGTCGCCCTCAGCCTACTCTCGAATGCTAACTAATACCTCGTTCACTTTCACCTTTAAAAATAGCCGCACCGTCCTGCATCAAGCACGTTCCTCGCCTCTGCTACGACTGTCACACTTGTCAGATAGGACAACCGGATCAGGAAGTCGGTGGCTGCATCTGCAACGAGACTGCGTTCGGCTTCGGGGGCGAGGTGGTTGATGAGATCGAGGTGGAGGAAGATACAGCGAACCACTCGCAACACAGGCTCGTCACGCACAGCGACCGACGGAGTAGAGGGCCCAATTGTCCAACGCATGTTCGAGGATACCGCGAATGGCGTCGCGGGGGGCTTCGGGTTTCGGGCCAAGCCTGGATGACTGCTGTAGCTGTACCACAGCAGGCCTCACTGTATATATCGCGATCCATTTTCAGGGCGAGCGCAAGGTCTAGTACAAAGTGCTGTAGTATCTCTACCCAATACAGGGGCCAAGAGTAGACAGAATAGGTATGTCATTTGATTGATAAGAAAATACCTATGAGATAGAGGGCGATAGGCGGGATAGGCTGAGAAAGTTTCGACGAGATGCATTTATCCACACCATGGCATCTCTAACGCGCGTATATCGCCAGCCGGGTGAACTCCCGCAAACGCAATGTACTCTGCAATACTACCTGGCGTGGGTACAAAAGTTACCATTTCAGAGGGTGCGTCGTATTCTCTGCACACAGTCGTTGTTCAATTCTTATACGCTTGATCGTAACGAGAAGTTTGGAAATTTAGCTTGGCTTGGCCATCCCCTTGAAAACATTGCCCGGGATAGTTGTCTCGCCCTCTACACGCCAGGTTGTAAGGTATTTGTACAAGGCAGCCGACAACTATTGCATGGTGTTTCGGCGAAGAACGTCTATGGTTGGATGGCGTCGGTGCTGCGTTTGTATTCGCGCGTCAGCTCGCATGGAAAACTCGCCTACGGAGGGCCATTATTCTGGAGCGGTATTTTGCAGTCGCCATTACATTCTTCCATGTACACCACGGATTCGACAAGTCTTTTGAGTTGGGGGTTGTCGCAGATGAGACGCTGCGTAGAAAACATGAGGGTGTCCTGGCAACCAAAGCGCAGAAGAATCGAGACCTGCATTGGATTCTCTTTGTTTGACAGGTACTAGCTACGACATTCTATAGGACACCTAGTGGGTGAGAGGGTAAGGAGATGAAGGAAGTTTGCGGCGAGAATCGGTTTCATGCAGCATCAACGTCATCGGCCTTGCAATGCCCTAAAGTCCGAGGCTCGCCCTCACTAACTACCTCTATACCGCTGCTCAGCACCTTGGGAAAGACGCTGGAACACGTTGTCGCAGAACGACTACGGTACCTCTTCGAGAGAACATCCTCCCCCTAAGACACTATGGAGGATGAAAGGGACACCCACAGAAGGACGCCTTGCATGATGTAGTAGAAGAGGTCTACCAGGTATAGAGCAAGGGGCTAGTCGCTTCAATCCTCTCCACGAGAGCGGCAATCAACGCGGACACCACATATCGTCGTTCATAGGAGAGCGTTCCTTTGCCACGCGTCCTCAACTGACTTTAGTGCTACAGGGTTGACCTAGAACCAAATATGGAGGATACAGACACCCCGGTAGAATACCAACTAGCTCAAGAAAGTGAAGGGTTTCGACCAGAATGCTATAAAGCCCTCATTTTTCTACTCTCCTGTAGATGGCCGGCATTGGCCTGTGGAACTCAAACTTGCAGGCCTTGTCTAGCTGCAAGGAAAACCCGTCACCGTATTGAGGCCGCACTGGAAACATATATCTTTAAGATTATTCCGCCATCGTGGCAATTGAATCTATGGCCTACAATGATGAACTAACTGAGCAAGCTTAAATTCATAGCTCGCATACAGATACGTTGGAAGACGTGGGACACGCGTTCCACATAACACTTATCGAGATGACCTTCAAGGACGCTTACCAAGAAGACCTTACCTGAAAGCAAGTCATGAAAGTCGTATCCGGCGCTCCGATGACAACAATGATGCAACTCGCCCGCTGCGAGGATTGTGCGCATCACTACGTTCCTTAACGGAGGGATTTTCCGTCCGGCGCACAATAAGGATTTCCCCCAAGACTTTCGGCGGACGTAAAGATCAATCGCTCGAACACTTAAATCTTACATTAAGCACTGTCCAGCGTGCATCCTGAACTCCACGCACCGTCATGCGCTCTATGGAAATTTAGAACCTATCGACAGCCCCGACGTTCCCTTTCACACGACTTGCATTGACCTTGTGACATACCTACCTCCAACCGCGGCAAGCTTTGACACTTATGTCTGTCACTCGTAACGAATCTGAGAAACTGCTCCTTGTCCCAGGGTGTATAAATTGGTCAGCGGAATCGTGGAGCGTATATCTCACCCGGGGACTCATCTCAGATCGCGATCGACGTTTCATAAACGAAATTTGGAAAGCGATGTTTTTAAGGACGCGAACAGCATTCTTGACATCAACAGTATCAGGACATTCCAATACTCCGAAGCGGAATGGACGAGAGCGCTTCCACATATTCACTTTACATTGAATAGCAGCAAGAACGCCTTGACCGCGGTTTCTCTTGGTCTCTTGGTGAATACCTCATAGGCCGAAATCTAGACCATCCATCAGCAGCCCTGGCAAGCCTGCTAGCTAGGGATTTCTGGGACATGCCTATGCAGCCCTCGCCACAACATGGATATCGTGTACACGGCCAACTACCAAGCATGACAGCCAAAGAACCGGCCCCTTCTGAGTGTTTAAGTGATGAAGGTTGATTGTAGAAATTATGGAGGGCGGTGGCATGCAAAGACCTCTGCAAGACGCTATGACTTTATCTGAGTGAAGATCAGTGCAGGTAAAGGACCCAAAGAGACGCAACTTCGGATCCCATTCCAAGCGCTACCATCATGGAATAAGAGACTAGTGGAGGCATACCAGCCAAACACTCAACAGCACCTCAGACGACGGACCCATAAGATAGCGCAGATACGCAAACCGTAGCCCGAAGATATAAAGAGTACAGAGCTCGTGGCCATCAAGGCCGAAATGCAGTAAGCGTTTGAGTATTCCTCTAATTGTATACGACTCAGTAGCAACCTGTGTCATCTGCGGTCCAAGATGTATGAGGGAACGATGAGCGCCAAAATCAACAAAATCATTGCTGCAGCCGAAACGGACTATTTGATGCTCACGAGCAAAATGTCATTACTATTAGAGCAAACTATTATGTGTGTTGACCATCCTATGGGCATATCTCCACCGGAATCAGTGACCTGTATACGTTCGTTCCTCATGACGCAACATACTCATCTTCCGGTACGGCAAGAACCGTGTCTCCTGCAACCTCCCACAGCGCGTTCATCACAGCGTAGCTCGTGTATTAATGGTCGTATTAGGATCTCCCATTGATTACGTTTTGTTGTGGCGAGTGTTCGTCCGCTGCTCCGTCTCCTCCACCGCGTTGGGAGTTCCGAATGCTCTCGCGAGACACTTGACAGCTCCTGGCATGTGAATATGCGACCGATGTAACCCACTAACATCTTGATCAAATATTCGCTGTAGTTCTTTTCCCCAATGTGTAGGATGGAATACGGGTGTTCTATCAAGCTTACATAAGTGGAGAGCAAGGCATACTCAATCTCAGAGCTATATAGCTAATAGTAGTGTACTCCTTACAGTACCTATCCAACTACTCAAATATCTAAACTATATATAGCTATTAAAGAGTTTTAATAATTATATAGCTATTAAAAAGTTTAAATAATTATTAGAATTAATAATTGCTAGAATTAATAATT
>AJFK01000146.1:0-14108 GCA_000467715.1 Hysterium pulicare CBS 123377
CTATATATATTAAAGTATAAGCTTTAATAAAATCTTTATTATTATTAATTAATATAATAATTTAAATTTAAATTTTATTAATTTTTTATAATATATTTTAAGTTTATAAAATTAAATATATAAATATACTATAATAAAATAATAGAAACTACTACTAATATTACTAAAAACTTTGCTTAGTGCTTAAACTACGTACAAGAAGTATTATGTAAGCGAGTACGTAAGCTGAGAACTAAGGTAAAGATTACGTGTAGTTATGTTTGCTTACATTAGCATAGGTAGCTAGCATCCACATATGCACACATTCACTTCGTCCTATATGGCGTGGAATGAGTGAGAACGTTCTGTCGCTTACTCATCATGGCTTCAAATAATTAGGTGCGGTATCTGAGCCTAGTATCAAACTGTGTAGCTGGGCCAAATGCCGAGAATGACCTATTACCAATTACAGAGGTCATGTATGCTGCGGTACTAATCTCAGGGGGTAATACATACTGATGTCCTCGGTTCTTTGAAAAGGTCCTTTGTAAGGAAAATTCATCTCCTGACAAGCATCATTTCTCTAGTCCGAGATATATTCTGGCCATTTCCCAACATCGCGCTTCTTCTAGAAATGAAACACTTGCATTCGACAAATTGAGTACGGAAATGGCAAATGTTTAGCATTTGAGCTGTTGCGTTGATCTGCCAGCTGTCGTTACGAGAAACTCATTTGCTGCACCTTCATTGGATCCCAGCGAAGTCGCTGGCCCTTAGACTTTAGTTGCCGGCCCATTCAAATAGCTTTCTCGAGACGAATCGAAGTGAGTTCAAAGAAATTCGCACCAGATTGATCTGTGAACTCGGTTCTGTTCCTATGCTTGACTGTGTAATTTGTTATAAAACTTTGCCTCATAGAGTGCGAATTAGGTCTAATATGACAGTGGTTTAGACGGACGAATCTGGTTGGGAGTGATGATCATGAATAATAGGTTAAAGACTTGTATTATTCGCACTCATTCTTCCAACGAGTGGCCCCTTATTTTGAAAGCAACTGAGGAGCACCACGACCTCCACGCATCTCGTGCATTACATTGAATCCATCAAGCTAGACACAGGGCAACAGCGACACATGATTTGATCGCAATGATCGTTGCCAATCCGGTGCTACCTCTATATTCTCGGCAAGGAAGTAGGGAAAAAAAGACAGGAATTGGAGCATTTGAGCCACCAGGAACAAGGAGCAAGGCGCAAAGGCATTCCCCCTGGAATGTATGAGTATTAAGGTAGGATCGATAATTACCGCGGTATTGTGTACTCCACGATATCTTCAAAACGAAAGGGAAGGTACATTGTGAGGAATAAGTTGGAAAGTTTGCAAGAACGCTGCATGTACAATGGGTATTCTGAGCAAAATTGGAGAGCAAGATAGAAAGGGTATCAGAGATTGGAGTATGCTCGGCAAACAAATCAATCAGTATCAGTCTGATCTTGTAAGGCACTGAACGCTTTATATTAGCAATACTAGCGAAATAGTTCCGAGGAAGTGAAGGCATACCGCATAGTATGTGCATGGATCCGTCATCTTCTTCCGCCGGGCGCAATGTTCCCTTGTCCTTCCACGTTACCAGTCAATTCGGCCACTCGGGCCTTGATACGGGCAACTCGGCTTTCTATCGTTTCTTCGCCGCTCGTCTCACCTTCGTCGGTTCGATTGCTCTGACTTTGACTTCGGCGAGATTGTTCTTCGCTGAGCCGAGCTGCCCGCTCAGCCGCGTTCCTTCTAATCTGAGCCCATCTGTCTTGGGACGGTGAAACTTGACGAGCTAAATCGATGGACTGCTCGGACACATCGTCCCTGGTTGGGGAAGGATCATGTTCGTGTTCTGGATAGTCTTCTGACTCTTGCAGTTGTCGATGCATCTCATCATGATAGCCACCGGGAGTTGGAACGATAGAAGATGGTAGAGGATGAGCTGCCGTGGAGTCATCATCAGATTCGTCGGGGATGAAGGCGGGCATGTCTTCCATCGGGCCTTGGTCGAAGCGCGCAAAGGCATGGTCGGCCTCGAGTTGCTCCGGTGTATTCGTTTCGACTCCTGTCGCATGAGAGGCATCGCGGTACTTCTGCGAAATTGCAGACATGGCTGGATTGGGCTCTATAGTGGGAGAATGAGTAGCAAATGGCTCGGGTTTGCGAACGGTAGAAGCTGGCGATTCTTCCCGTACGGTGCTTTCCGGGGTGGCCTTCGACGAAGGTTGTCTAGTATCGTACTGAGGCACTTTTAAGCCACTTTCAGGTTCGATAGGCTGAGGGGTCTCTGATCGCCCAGGTGCTTCAGCTTTCTTCTTGCCAAAGAAATTCCTCAAACCACCTCTGGTTCCGGCATTCTTTTTCAATTTCTTCGGAGGCGATTTCTTAGTCGGAATTGCTTCTGGACTCGCGGGGCGGTCCTCCTCTGTATAATCTGGTTCAAGTGCTGCAACCGGTTTACGCTCCGGGACTGGCTTTCTGAAAGCTGGATGTTGATCGAGTTCATCAGCGGACGGAAGAGGCTTTTCGTCCAACGGGGTTGCAAGAGTAGGTGTAGCTGCCGGTAGAGGCACCTGCGCAGCCATCGAAGCTTCAGCCTTTTGTGTCCTAAGAGCGGCAGCCGTAGGAGTGGACGGGAAAGGTGCTGGAGAAGCTGGAGCGTCTTGAACAAAATATTCTTCCTGCGGAAGGGCTGGTAGATCCCGGTTCGAGGCCTCGCGAGGGAAGGATGGCGAAGAATAACCATTCGAGGCGGCGAGGAGATTATCCCTTGATCCTTTGCCAGCGTTAAAATCTCCAAGATACTTGGCTCGAATCGCATTTCTGTCTATCTTCTCTTTGTTCCCGTCATCATTTTGATCGATCCATTTCATAGCCGGTGCGGCCTCCTTCATGATCATTGGTTGAAGTGTCATGACACTATTCGTCTTCACCGATACAGAATCCTCCATTCTGGCACGACGTTGACCATTTCGTGCAGCAGCCTGATCTTTCTGTTTCTGGGCCAACTTTGCCGCCGCAGCCTGAATCCGGGCATGTTGATCCGTCCCAATGCTAGTCTTGCTCATTGGAGTGTCTGTCTGGTTCCGATCATAGGGCTCTTGTTTGGGTACCTGTGGCTTTTTTCCTGTTGACTTTCGCCGTCCCAGGCGTCCACGCCTCGTGAAGCTGAAACGACCCTTCTTCTCCGCAATATAAGCTCCTTCTTCTGGGCCTGGCGAGGCGCCTTTTACCTGTTCCTCAATGACAAGCCATTTAGCCCCGGGAATGCGAGTCTCAATCAGAGCACACCTTCCAAATACAGCTTTGCGCTCAGTGGTTTCTTCACCAGCGAGGCTTGTCATCCAGACCCACCAGAAAGTGTCGTCCAAGTCGAACTGCGTTATGCTAGCCAGTTCTCCAGGCTCCAAATCGGCTTGCTGAGCACCTGGCCGCACGTGAGACTGAGAACTGTGCACACGAGCTGCTTCGCCTATAGGTGGTAGAACCTTGTCTGGTGGAAGTAGTAAAGGTGTAGGCGAGGTTTGACCGTTCTCATCCGCAAACCCAGACGATAGAAAGTCCGCCCAAGACGGGGTGGTCGGTCGGCCAAAATCGGTATTTCTAGATCGTGGTCCCGATCGAAGCCCAGACAAGCTCTCGGCTCCTCCTGCATACGAAGATCCGTTTGTGTTTGAGAGGCTTGGACCGTCAAGAAGGCCCGAAAAGCCTATGTCCTCGAAACGTGACCAGGATGCATCCCGAGTACCCCCGCTGGGTGTTAGAACTGACTGGTTGGTAGATGAAATGCAGTTCAATACTCTTCTGCACTCATCGGTGAGTGCTTTGACGGGATCGTCATATGACGAGAAATGCTGCAAGGCTTCGTCATCGTCTCGATACTCAAAATGTTTTGCCCGGCGGAGAAGTGCGAACGGCGTAGGAGATACCGAGTCTACGATCATGACGACTTTTGTAGTAGTAATTTGCATAAGAACCGGAGTTTGCGGTGGATATTCCGTCTGAGACAGCAGTGCTTGCAGTGACCGGGGAAGTGTTGAAATACCGCTGATACCTACTACAGAGTCCGGTGACAAAGATCGGAGATATGCAAAGAAAAGGTGGCTCGCTGCATCAGCAGCCCTGTCGCAGGTCAGTCTGAGTGGCTAAATTAGTCTACGATGAAGAATGATTTACCTGGCCCAGGATCGATAGCCTCCATCAAAGCCCTTGCCATCATCCGAAAGCTCAAAGGCCCACCAACCTGCCATTCTGGATAATTTTCTCCCCCCTAGTCCATTGGTTTTGCCTCGTGCAGCTACGGCTGACAGCAGGTCAAAAAAATCGAAGATGATTTGTTTGCGGGCGTCTGAGTCAACACTGAGAGGGATAAAGGTGTCGAAAGCATGTCTAGCGAAGTTGGAATCTGTTCAAGTCATTCAGTATGGGAATGCCAATACGCCAGGGGCTTCCCTACCAGACTCGCCAATTTTGAAGAGCTCATAGGCATCCCATGTGACTACACCGCCTGGCAATCTACTCCAGCACCATTTCATGATACTACAGAGAACCTGGACCAGTTAACAATTGCTACTCGTGATATCTCGGGTCCATGGTCTTACCGCGGGTTCAGTAAGCCGTAATTCCTGCTGCAGGCCATGACCTCTATATGAAGCACCACCTTCGAAGGATGATCTGAAGAAATTTCGAATAAACGTTCGAGCTGCGCTAGGATCTGAGGCGGGGCGGAAGGGCAGCAGCAGGAATGGCATGTCCAGGGCTACGCGAGAATAAATTAGCAATTGATGCAGATGGAGGGGTCTCGTAGGAAGAGGCAACGGTGATTAGAAGTCCAATGGAAGGAGATGAGATACCTCGTGATTTCATTTCTTGAGTACAGACATGTATGAGCTCCTGGATCTCGTCTGGCGCTACATCTTTCCGGGACCATGCATCCTCCCATCTGCGCTTGGGCTGTGCGACTGGTCCGCCGTCGGCTTGGTCAGAATATTTGCCCGCTTTTGAGGCGGATCGAGGACCTTCTCTGGACTTGAAGACGTTCTTGAAGAAGGGCATGGTGGAGGATGTGGGTGCGGCGGCGGTAGGGCCTGCTGGGCTGCTGCATCCAAAAGTGAAAGGGGATGTCGGAGAGGCGGTGGACTTTTCGAGGGCGAATTGGCCGTGGCAGGGCGCAAGCAGCGGGTCAAGCGCACGATGAGAGCGAGTATGAATG
This sequence comes from Hysterium pulicare CBS 123377, assembly GCA_000467715.1. Taxonomy (NCBI): domain Eukaryota; kingdom Fungi; phylum Ascomycota; class Dothideomycetes; order Hysteriales; family Hysteriaceae; genus Hysterium; species Hysterium pulicare. Next base: position 5,226 of record AJFK01000146.1, read on the forward strand.
GGAGATGCTGGGACAGCGACTCTGTTGTTCAGTGTATCTTGAGGGGATTTGAAAAGGGCGCGGGTCGTGATTCAGTGAAGCAGGGCAATGTACCCCTTGGAGGACTCCAGCATTTCGTTAGAGCAAATCATTAGATGAGCAGCGTCGCGAAAAATGATTAAGGCGCGCTAACGACACGAGCCACAAGCTGCAAGCCAAATCATGTCCCCCATTAGAGTTGCAGCCCATCGAGGGATCGGCTCCTTTTTCACAAAGCCACAGCACATATCTGCGAGAATGCGTTGTCCCTCGCCGCCGCCACGCCAATCACGCCGCAGAACGTAGCCAGTAGCTGTAAATTGTCTGCTGCTCCGAAGCAGCCCGGCAGCTGGCCGCTGTCGCCACATGCGGCATAGTCGTAGAGTCGTCACACTCTCGCGCCTTCATCTATCAATGCGAATATCAATTGAGTTATACCAAGATATCCAACAGCCCTCCACGATCCCTTGTCGCGAAAAAGGGTCCAAGTTTATAATCTTATCAAAGAAACATGGGAAAGTTGCGTCATGTTCCGGCTAATGTGGACGTGCCACTGCTTGTCTTCCGGACGAGAGCCTCGCAGCCGGTTGAAGGCTGTGGAACGCCCTTACACGAGTATCCAACTACCTATACTGTGGCTATCGTGGCTTGCTACTCAACCCTCATAAGCTCGATGAAGAGGCATAACCCGTCTTTCCTGACCCTTACAGCATCCGTTATGGAGCTGTCCTATATCAACCTGATTAATTATGCCTCCTCTGGCAGTGAGAAATTGTCTGGGACTAATTGATATGGAACAAGCTCGGAATTGCATCCGCTTGTGTCACACAAGCCGGGGCAGACTTTATGAGGTATATACTCACACTCTTCATCCGCTAGCCAAACATGCCGAATCTTAGGACTTTGAACAGGGCATCAACTCAACCTTGCTGCTACGAGACCACCAATGGCGGCAGCAGGACGCTTCCGTCTATACTTCTACTGATTGACATAGTCAGGAATTCTCGTCACCCATTGTACCATCATCTCGATACTCCCAAACGCGTTTTCGGGCAAGAGACCCTTCCATCTCATCGCCCACCTATCATCACCTGTACTCTAACATGCAGGCTTGTCCGGGTTATTTCACAGGCCAGCTTGGCCTTTATAGTTGCTCCACTATACTATAGCTCATTTCGTTTGTTTTTTCGAAGCGAGAAAGCTAATTGACGTTACACAGCACGATCCTAGTTCTCCCGATCCTGCAATCAACGTGCTTGACCTCACGTGTTTGTCCTACTTTACCACCTGCATGCAGGTGCCTAGCGTTTCCTAGGCCAGCGCAGTACTGGAGTACCATCAATCACGAGGCGTGCTTGTGGTACTGCAGTGCCATACGAATGTGTTCCGCATCTGCAGTCCGTTGCAATTTAGTATCTACAATTAAAAAGAAGACAATAGACTCTTCGACGTAAGAGTCCCGCCCTATCTGTATTCAAAGTTGCGCAAATAGAGAACCCCCAAAACATCGGCAAAATCACATCGAATAAAACAAACGCAACTCAGCCAACTGCCCTTTGGTCTAGACACGAGAACATAGGAATGCGTTCCTAGGGTATCCAATGGCGCCGAGGCTCCTCATAACGTCCCTTGAAACCTTATAAAACAAATGAAGAGAATGCGTGGGTAGGAATCTGACTCACACGCCGACCAACAACGAAGAATCCCAAAAAAAAACATAGAAGTACAGTAAGGGCTATATTTTTATATCCGAAAAACGCAAAATCCTCAAAGAGCGATAACAGTTCCGCTACGTATGGTGGGCTCAAAGCTGAACTACCTTTCCACACTCGCGAGAAGCCGAATCGAGCTAAAGAAGGATCCCAAAATCGGCTCGGGGCGAAGTTACTCTACCTTTTCTCAACCCTTGATTCTTTTTGTTGCCCCGCCGCCATCTGACCCTTCAGATGTTTTTCGCTTCCTTTCTGCATGGTCCTCTCTCGCAAAACTGGGACCATTGGGTACCACGGGTGTTTGGAAAGTCAGCGGACTCGGCAGCATGTTCGTATCTCTGCCGAAACCCCATTCTGGATAGAAGCTGGACGGGGAAGGCAAGAGTCCATTTTCCACGAATCGACTGGGGAGTGCCGATATTGGTGTTTCCATTTCGCTCCTGCTACCGTACGAGCCATTGTTGGCGGGAGGTGGAGGTCGAGCAAAAGGATTTGGCGGTCCAGACGCCCCTGCACTCAAAAGAGCACTTGCACTAGGAGAGGGCGGAGGAAGGACTACACCAGAAGAATGAGAGGCATCCGTGCTTGTCCTAGCTGGAGTGACACCGGTAGTCCCAGACTCTTTAGGTGATGAATCCGCTGTGGCGCTTCCGGCATCCGAGTGTTCGCTAGGGATTTGTACTTTCAGGCGCGGTCTTTTTGCGTCAGTCTGCATGCTGTTCGTTCGTGAAGGTGGAGGAATATTTGGTACTGAAGATGTAGACTGAGTTCGTTGAGGTGGATTGGGCAATTGCTGGGGAGGGAGAGCTTGCGGTGGAGAGTTTCCGTTCACCTGGGCTCGAGATATGGACGCAACATCAATAGACTGGGAGCGCCCACCCATTTCAACTTTGATTGGAGCTTCACTGCGGGGCGGGTCGACAGAGTTACTGCTGCCCCAATGTTGAGCCAGCATCGAGCGACTATCATCAATCGGGGTGAATATGCTATGTTTGGCCGCCGAAGGAAGTGGTTTAGGTTGCGGTAACGGCGGGCTTTGAAAGTTGTTCTGCTCTGGTTGCGGTGGAGTTGGTACAGGCATGGAAGTTTGAGGGCGTTCCTGTGAGAAGGTTGGGGGCATGGATTGTCGTCTTTGTTCTTGCTGCATGAATTGCTGCACTTGCGAATGGGCCGGGGGAGGATGGGTGTATTGGTATTGAGGAGGGTGTGGAGGGGGTTGCGGCGGCTTAGGAGGCATGCCTTGAGCGGCCTGCGGGTTGTAGAAGGGTGGATTTGGCATATAAGCATAATTGTTCGGAGGCGGAGGCGCTTGCGAAGGCTGTTGATGCTGAGGAGGGACAAGATTCGAACTGGTCCTACGGATATGCGTTCGGGAGTTGGGCCTTGAGATCCCCGAGGGTTGAGGCGACGGATGTCGATGATGGAAAGGAAGGCCATTTGGCATGGGCGGAGAGGCCGATGGCGTTTGGTGTCGAATATGCTGAAAAGCAGCCTGGTTTTGAAGATGGTGAGGCATCATGGCATGCTCCGGAGGAGTGTTGGAATCGCGGGGTGGCGACCCCATCTGGTCGTCTTCCTCGTCGTCATCGTCCAAATCCTTCTTACCCATGAAGTCCTCGGGGCCCTTATGTTCATGAGCACCGCCATACTGAATGAGCACCGTTAGTGTTCAGCACGTGTAGTAAAGGCATAGGAACCTACGTATTGATATCTGCCAATTGTCTCGTTTATGTCGCCCGACGAGAATTCATACAATTTCTTATTGTGTCCAAAGATAATGACGGCGACGTCAACCTGGCAGAGAACGGAGAGCTCATGCGCCTTCTTGAAGAGACCTCCCTTGCGCTTCAGGAATGTGCTGTGGAGATGGAGCTGTTAGTGTGTGCCATAGAGAGGACGCGGCGACGTCGCTTCTTTCGCCACGCTGAGGCACGGAACTTACACGGAGCGGTTTCTGTCGTCCTTGATGGCCTTGATCTCGATTTTCCTGCGGCCCATGGTTGGCAGACTTAGCTGTCCAGGCGCATCGGTTGAGGGATGCGGGACGGACGGAGAGATGCAGTGACGGTGGCTGGTGACTTGAGGTTGAGGAAGATGGAGTTGGGCTGAAGCCGACGGGCGGAGAATGATGGGGGTGTTTCAGGCGGGCAGCAACTCAATCGTGATGGGAGTCGGTGCGGCGAGGATATATGCAAAACAGAGTTGAGAACGATGCTATGCGGCTCTGGAACAGCCAAAAGTTGACGCGAGTGATGTGCAAGTGTGGTGGGAGGTCGTCTCTAAGAATAGCACAGCCTTCGATCTCTCTCAACGTTCGTGTCACTTCGGGCGCGGATTCTGAACGGCCAGGCCGGCGTCATTGGTGTGCGAGCGAGATCGCGGCAATTTCCCTCTAATTGATGCGGGCGATATTTAGCGGGCTTTGTGGGTGCATAAATGCTCCAAAAATAGGTCATTTAGTCGACATTCATCCGGTCAGCCTAACCCAGGTACAGGACTTCACGACCATCGCGGCGGGCTCCTCTGCCCCAGATTGCCGTTGACATGCTCATCATAGCCCTCGTGCAGGGTCCTGCTTGTACGCCGCTCTGAAATCTTGGAGGAATCGCTTACAGGGAGCATCCTGAAGCGATTCGCGGCATGTAAACAAGCAAGCTAAATTGAGCAAAATGGGCCCAACAAAGCGGTGGTCAGAACATATTACTGAGGATTCTGGGGTTGTTCACCAACCTCCGTACCGCATCCGGACTCGGTTGGCCCACTCTGCTGTTGGTCGATCTCATGACGATTTGCTGTTCAGTTGTCAACAACATTGATAAACAGATCCATTCTGCGAGGGGACTCGATGAGGGTGGGTACATGGAGCAGGAGCAAGGACCAGGATAGTGGTTTGAAATAGTCCACAAGGTCTCTGCCTCTCATCAAGCAGCCCTGTATAGGTCCTTTGCGCAACTTATAATGCTATTGTCAATGAGTGTGGCAAGGCTTTGCCTTAGAACGCAGTGAATGAATTCATTGACCCGATTCTGTAGGAATTTTATTGCCTCAACTTTGAGTCCAGAGCAATTGGCCTCATGTGAGCTTTTCTCGGGAGGAGTAAGATGGGTATGGTTTGCGGTGTATATATTGGCCATTGAATCGACAAGGATAGTGATATCTAGAGAATTACAAAGGCATCGAATGTAAGGGCTCAAAGCAGAGTAGATGGTGGTCTCCCAATCGCTGTGCCTGGAAGTCTTCATCTGCGCCGCGGCGAACAAGACACACGCATTTTCAGCTATGTCTGCTAGCATCTTTCCAAATAGTATCGGATCGGGGACACAATCCAGGGGTCGGAAGGCTGTGGGCACATTGTTGTGTTTGTTGCGTAAAAAGGACGATAAGACTGACTGAAACTCATGGTCGAACGGCAACCGTTCGGGCGGAACGGGGTGGCTTGAGTTTCCCGCGGTCTGGGGCGCGTAAGGCACGTGTTTCTAAACATAGAAGCTTCCGTGCGTTATGAGATGCTGGTGGGGATGGTGAACGTAGATCGACACTTTGACAACACCAACTTCCAGACTCTTCTCCGTTTGTCATCCCCACCAGCTGAGCGGACAACTTAACAGTAATCAACGCCATCTCACCTGCTAGACGCCCATCTTCACATAATGGCAGGCCTTGACAGAACATCTCCATAAACTCACTGCATGATCATCTCTACCAAGTTACCGAGAAAAATGAGGAAAAGCATGCTATTGCCCAGATCTATTCTCGAATGCACAGATACCGATGGATTGGATTAAGCCCCCTGAATCTAACCCTATTTGCTTCTAATTGAAGTCTGAAGGATCAACTATCTCACTTCTCCTGCGTTCAACTTCCTGCATCACGTCTTCTGGGGATCACGTCCCCCGTCTTTCATTGATTTTGCTGATTTGCCTTCTGAGTTCTACTTTGGCCGTACCCTATTGAGCAACACGGCGCTTATTGTACGCAACCACTCTACGCATATGCTCAATGTCTTTATCATCATACTTGCTCAGGTCTTTAGCGGGATTCTTTTTTAAGATTGAATGATTTTTCCGTACACTGACAATAGAACGTTTTCGAGAACAACACTTAGACCACAGTGGGTAACAGAGCCTATGGCCAGCGGATGCTCCTATCCTGAACCATCCTTTCCTTTGGGTAATAGAGTCATCGCAGAAAGCTTTCACACTCTTCTTGAGATTAATGTGGGGTTGATTCTAATATTGGAGAGGTGAATGTCCAGGAGGACTAGAACAATACGATTCGCAGTAGATGTCACGCTTCATAACTCACCATTCCAACATCTTACCTCCTATCCTAAAAATATTTGCAAATGCAATACACCCAAAAGGAATGCTCTCACAGTACGAAGAGTCTTTCGATGCAAGGCGCGGGAGCCCGAATATGCTCAGTATACCAAGGCAGGCTTGATATAGGCGGCATCCGTATCTTCTGAGAGCACGAATCATGCCATTCCCTGAAAAAGCTATTTTCCCTTGCACATTAACGATTGTTCTTGCCTTTCGTGGCTCATGGTCTCCCCGGATTGATCACCCTTCTCCCATCCAGAACCCGCAGACTCTTCAGTCCCCGACCAGGCTTTCAACTCCTTCGTCTCCTCCATGCTCACCAATTCATTGAACTCCATATCACATCCAAGATATTAGCAACAGATTAAGGGACATTTCATTGGACATAATGAACATTCTTGTCGACCTCGTTGCCCGTGACCATTTTACAGGACACGCGTCTCAGCCAATTGTTCATTAACAGGATGAGGATTACATTTCTGGATCAGTTGGGGGGAAACGAGTGGTTTGCTAAAGCTCCTAGAGTGGTGATCTATGTTGTTGAAAAGAGTATGAACGTCATGACATCATTAAATCTACTATCAGCTCCGGAGTAGGCAATATGGTTCAGTTCCTTCGGAGATATCACCACCTAACATAATGTGTGATACTCAGCGCCTTAGTATTTCCAATTAGCATTTGGCCTTCCTTTGCTGGAGCATGTTGCTTAGTTAGCAAGCAGGGGAATGCTAAATCCTATGATTTTCTAATAGAGATCTTCATGGAAGATGGTCACAGTTCGAAGGTGTTCATAGAGAACGAGTAGATACAGCAAGCCCGAGCGGTCATGGATATACAGATACCGGGTGTTTGATTAGTACCTAGGTGATTACTTGGTTTCTACTCAGCCTACGTGACAGACCAGCCCCACCATCCCGAGGTCGACATTACAGGTATGTCTACAAGTGGAGGAGATATGACATCTCAAGTTCTGCTTCCAGTCAACCCCGACGCAGTACAACCAGACAGGTGCACTACGTAGCTCTCTCGACAAAGAGTACAAGCGCCTTCGAGGCGGAATTCGTCTGACCTAGCTCATAGAATAGCTAAGCCTTGCATCCTTCAAAACCGAACGTCAGCCGCACGAGGCTCAACTACTTCGCCCAGCCCCCGTTCTCACGCCTTTTCTTCACTCCTCTGCATCTGTCTCCTACCTTTGTAAAGATCAGCATGGCATACAACAAAGGCTACAATCCAGATGCGCTTCCCGCACACGCTGAGCCTGAACAGGTAAGTCGCATCCCGTTCCCAAGGGCAACGCGCAACTAACACTCGGCACCACAGGCCGCAGCATTGCTGTCACAAAACAGCCAACCGCCTCGCGACTCGCGACCTCCAAGGACATCATCTGCGCGTCCCGACTATGGGAAGGCCCCTCCACCTGTTCCCAGCAGACAGGAGCTGCGTCCGGGTGATGGCTACGGTCGTGAAAATAGCTATGGCGGAGGTGGCAGACCAAGCGGTTACAATGATAGATTAGGGGGTTATAGCGAGAGGCCACCTCCAGGCGCATATAATGATGGGAGGCAACATAGTCCCCGTTACGAGCAGCATAGCCCGCGTTACAATGAATATGGTTCTCCTCCCCCTCAAGGTTACGGCCAGGGGCCTCCACCGCAAGGATATCATGGGAGACCACCATTAGCCAATAGACCACCACCGACGCCTGCTCCTCCTAGAGATGGGAACGATAGGGAGGCACTTTGGAGGTTGTTTGGCGCAGTTGATAAGGACAGTATGTGTTCCTCCACGCCTGTCCACCTGGCGATGTATGAGCTTGCTAAGTGCATTACAGGAAGCGGTCAGCTATCCGAGTCAGAACTCCGAACTGCATTGGTAAATGGCGACTGGTCACCTTTTGATCCTCATACTGTACGCATGATGATCAGGTACAGCACGGTTCATCTTCCTCTGCCCAAGACTACTGACTCACCATATTAGAATGTTCGACGCCGATCGCTCTGGGACAATAAATTTTGATGAGTTCTGGTATGCCTTTGGCTCACGGACTCCTTCTGTGTACATGATCGTTAATGTCACCACAGTGGCCTCTGGGGATTTCTCTCCGCTTGGCGCGGCCTATTTGACCGTTTCGACGTGGATCGGTCGGGGGGTATATCTTACAACGAATTTAGCGAAGCCTTGGTCGCCTTTGGCTATCGCCTATCACCACAGTTCGTCACGTTGCTCTACCGCACATATGACAGGCGTGGAGACAACTCTATTAGCTTCGATTTATTCGTCCAGGCTTGCATTAGTTTGAAGCGCATGACAGATGTTTTCAAAAAGTACGATGAGGACAGGGATGGATACATCACGCTAAGCTTGTAAGTATGCCAACTGCCACCATCGTCATCATTTCCACCAGCGTGCGGGTAAGAACATTGAGTGTTGGCTAACAATCATGGTGGAAAACAGTGAAGAATTCCTCACAGGTGCGCAATCACTCTTTTTATTCAATAGCATCTCCGCCGTAACTGATACGGGGCTCTATTAGAGATCATCCGGCAACGGTAAATACCACTGTGAGACAGTGGCACCACTGTACGAGTCGTGGGTGTTATTCTACTATTTAATCGTATTTTGACCCTTGGTGTTGCGAAGCGTCGAGGTCGACTATAGTGGTCTATTTATGCTCACGGCCCATGCCAAAGTTGAATTGGGTGTCTTTAATTAACCATTTCTAATGTTTATAACCCCCGCATGGCCCAATCTAGGTGTACACCAACCTCTTGGCACCCCAACACTAATGCATTAAATTGAGTAGATTTTAGATTTTATTAATAACTAAC
>AJFK01000147.1:0-65484 GCA_000467715.1 Hysterium pulicare CBS 123377
ACCGCACTGCGGCCTGCCGCCTTGGAATTGGCTAGATGGAGGTACCTACTCGGAAATCAAATTGATTGGCGAAGGCTGGCTGCAGTCTGCAACACATGTCACCAAACTGCGAATCCTCGAATGACAACCGTCAATTCTCCTTCGTGATAGGATAAATGGGAGATAGTATCAGTGGATACAGCCGAGAAATCTCCCAGCTAGCACCAACCTTCACGAGACTTTCCCCCCTGCCTCCCAACCGCATACTTCAACCACAGTTCCCGGAAGGATCACTATCCTTCGCATTTAGACTTTTTTGGGTCTTCCCATGAGCTACAGCCAGCCCTCGTGGCAAAGACGGACTTCGATCACGCTACACCAACAGCAACTTGATCCCTTAGACGTCGCAAGCCAAAATGAACGCCACCTCCTCTGCCGTGCCTTTTAGCTCTTCAGCCTCCTGATCCTTTCTCGATCCTCCATATTGTCTCATTTCAACCCACTTAGCGTCATCAACTCCCACTCACTACACGTTTAGCTATGCAAATCATCCGTTAACTCCGTGCCAATAGGTCTAGAGGTTTGCTTCACCGCTCTTCTTGATTGCACCTCCAGACATCGATCTGGGAGTTGATTTGCCGTGGCCCGGCCGGGGAACGGTCAGGCCCGGCCGCGAACCGTCCCGCAAAAACGGGATCCCCGCAGCCCCAGCCTCTCCACGCTGACCTATCTGGTCATAGGTTGTGGAACCACGAGCTGGTATTCCTCTGACCACCACGATGCAAGGCGGTAGTGAGAAGCAAGATCTGGGGTTCAGCTTTCACTTGCATTCGAGTTTCACGTCAGAATCGCTCGGGGAGGCCGGGCCTTGCTGACCGTCAATATTCACTCCGACCTCTAAGTAATTGAGAAGCCCCCACGCTGCGTTGTTCAGTGGATCGCTCTTTCTGAAGCTCATCAAATATTGGCACTGATGATGATTCCATGAACATCTCTTTTTTGCACATAATGATGCCATGATACTCAGTTCGTACGACCAACAGACTGGTTCAGTATCTGACAGACAGGTGACAATTAGCTGAGAGGAGTCAATGCTAATCTCCCAAACCGATTTAGAAATTGTTGCACCTGGGGGCCTCAACGAACCTTCCAGCCCCTGTTTCGGTTATGCGGGACGAAAAAGCGTGGCCGCAGGGTGTAGAGAGCGTCATGGAGTTTCACGTTTTGGCACGTGGTAGATGACTGCAAAGACCGGAGGCCGACGAAAGCTGCAAGCCCCCTAAGCCTTGACCAAGCCCCCCAAATACAAGGTAGGTGGGACAGGCATTCTAGACGCCACGCCTTATTATGACGAGGCTGCGTGATCTTGTGAGAAGGGTCTCGGGCGAGGGGCCATTTGGTGTCTGATGTTTGTCCGTGTTCCGTATTCTTCGCGCTTTGTGTTGATTCTGACACCTGTTTTGGTCATTCGTCTTCTAGGGTTCTTGATCACTCACGCTGATGATGGCGACATTATTTCTTCTCGGTCGAAACAATCTGTGGGCATCTTTGAAGGGTCGAACATCACTTACGCGTCTTGTAGAATGAGACTGACTACTTATGCCGTACTCTCGTGGAGTGAGGAGTACGCCTCTTTCAAATGTCGCCACAAGAAAAGATACTTCGACGTGTGATAGTCAACGGAGTCTGACATTCGATCTCATTTCAACCTTGAATTCCGGACGCCGAAACGTCTGCCTTGTAAGGGTATCTCCTAAGTCTAGGTCACATCGTGTCTCACCATGTAATAGTAGTAGTGAGTGACATTGGAACTAAGACTTTCCCCCCTTGATAGAGTCCATGAAATGGGAAAGCTGCTCTACAAACTCGTCGAGCCTTCTCCTCTTGTCTGGGGATGGCTCTTCTAAAGCAAATACGTACATCTGCGATATCGTGAGCTCGGAATAGACGCTCAATGGACGCTTGAGGTAGTATTATTTCCGGTATCTGTTGACTTTTCTGTCGCTCCTACCTCCCCCTGAGTAGCGAGAGCTGCTTGCGCCTCGTCGGTTTATTTCAAAGCATCATAGCTATTGGATTGGGCTCAACCTAACCAATACGATCCAGCAGTCCTTTCTTCATCACTTCTTGAACTTTCTGCGTCTATTCTTGCTTTCGTGATTTAGATTTTCCCTCCAACAGTAGGAAGAGCGCCCTTTCCTGAAACCCAATTCATCAGTCTCCGTAGTCACTAGGTTCAAATTCTCTAAATTATCCTGATAATATAGCAATAGCAGTCCTCTACTTATTCCACACGGTCGTTCATATGGCTAATCCACACGAGATGTTACTCTCCCCGACTATAGACATCAACACTCAGTTCTTCTGGACTGACTCTCAGCATAGTTTCTCCGTTCCTAGGACTCTATCCGTCTGGTCGAGTACAAGTGTACATCCCGCAAAGAGGCCGAACCGCGAATTGAGACTCTTCGCCCACCACGGCTCTCACATTAAGATGCATGTCGATAACTTTGAACGCACTCCACAAACGTACCATGGCGCCAATGAGAGGCGGTGAAGAAGACATCCTGGCGTCCGCGATGCGTTCGGCTTACGGACAGTTGCACCATCGGATATATAGCAGCTAAAAATGGTCGCCTTGAACCCTCAAATCACGAGTTGATCGACCGGTAGCAAGAAGCCATGGAGATTGATTCTAGAATCTACCGTCTATCTCCTTTACTGCCTTCCTTCCGAGAAGGCTCGTTCGACCCTCTAATGAGAATAGGTAAGGGAAAGTGTTGCTTTACTTTTAGCAGGTGCTAAGGAATGTCCAGCTTCGCGGAGATATTATCCGGTAACTGCTATCGGCTGATTAAGGGGTGAAGTATCCAGGACCTTCTACTTTGCGATGTCTATCCAGTCATTTGGAGGTAGATTGTTCTCCTGAATGAAGTCTCATTTACATTGGGGAAGAAAACCTGAGGAGAATATATCGTTATGAATGAGTGGCGGAGAGAGTGCTTGCTCGTATCATGCTTGCTTTTTACTTTTCTTTCTTGTTTGGGGGCGTGGTTGGCAATCGGAGACCAACTTTGTATAACAAGATACCGTGTTTTCGTTATAAGGATAGATAAAATACTTATCCTATGTCTTCAATCTAGTAAGAGATCTCTTATACGCATCAAATCTTCGCCAACTGATTCACTACCTCCAGCTGTCCTTGAGTTGTCCAGTCTTAAGAATGAAAGAAGCTTCAACAAATCCTCATTATCTACAGCGTATATACATATATATTCGGAACATCAACAAAGCGCTAACCATTACAGCACGCTCTAAAATCAAAAACCAAAATGCATCAAAAACCCACAAAACGCCCTTTCCATGCTTCGCACGTCCTCTATGTATATACCACCCTCACCCACCTCTACATAACTCATAAACCCACACCACCCCCTCTACTCCCCTTCCCCCCTAATAATTCTCCGCCAACCCAAGCTGCCCATAATCCGCCAACGTATCATTACAATTGAACTTGCGATTATACGTCTTATCCGGCAGAATCCCCGCCGCCATGCCCAACTTCCAACTCCACTGCGTCGCCTTCTCCGTCTCCCACGTCCAATAAAACCACCCCCACCCCATCTCAAAACTCTCCATCTGCGCTTCCGCAAACTGCAGCAGCCATTGCTTGTAGGCCGCCGAGTACTTGGACGGGTCCGCGTTCGCGTCGTTGCATTCGCAGGCTGGAGAGTTCTTGGTTGGACAGGTTGGGCTGAGGACCGAGGTTGACGCGTTGCCTGTGTTCATGGTTCCCTCCCATCGCGAACCGACGCCTACGTTGTTGATGTATTGGGTGCAGTCTGTGTCTGCCTGGGACCATTCGCCGCACATAGTGGGGCCGAAGCCGGTGGTTTTGTCTTGCGAGCGGAGTGTTTGCGCAGTCCAGCCTTTGCAGGCGAAGTTGAGTTTGTCGGTGTGTTTGAGGGCGATTTGATCGGTGTTGAAGATTACGTATTGATGCACGTCCAGGAGGAGGTTATCGTCGTTTTGCAGTTTGCCTTGCCAGTTGTCCAGGCCCATGAAGCCGTCGCCGAAGACGATGACGGCGGTGATGTTGTTTTTGCGGACGATGTCGATGGCGGATTGGGTCCAGTTTAGGACGGATTGGGTGTTTAGAGCTACCATGCGCGGTTCGTTCACCAGACCGTACATAGTGACGAGGTTCTTGTAGCGTGGTTGAGAGAAGAAGGTTGAGAGCTGTTTGTGGATGTCTAGGGATCGTTGGGCGTTTAAATCGCCGTCAGTGCCGTTCAGCCATCCAATATAGCCCTGTTTCCCGCTGTGGTTCCAGCCGTTCTGACTCCCTGGCAATGCGTGAAGATCTAGATTAACGCGAAGCCCGTTCTGACGTGCGTATTCGATACCGCGGAGAAGGTAGCGCCAGGAGATTTTTGGGACGTAGGGATCACCATCGTATGTTGTTATGGCCCAGTAGGAAAAGGGGATGCGAACGTGATCGAAACCTGCGTTACGGATGTCTACGAAGGTTTGGCGGTTGACGAACGCAGAGTAGTGCTGTTCCAGAGTTGAAGTCGCTTTGGTGGCGCCAAGTTTCGTACAGAGGGTGTACTCATCTATAACGTTGTCGTGGGTGCTGTAGGACGAGAAAAAAGACGGAGTGATGAACGGCTCGATGCTAAGCCATCCTCCGACATTCATGCCGCGGATGGGCATGGTGCCGTACTCAAAGGTGTCTTTCAGTGCGGGAACGTTCTCGTTGGCCTGGACAGAATCGTCCCAGGTTGAATTGAGACCCATAATCGGAAGGCCTCCGACGGTGGCATCTGTATAAGTAACGTTAAAGTCCGTAGTGTCATACCATGAGAAGGGGTCTAGATAGGTCCCTTTCGCAGAGGCCGGGATGGACGATTCGTCTACGCCATTCAGGTTGCTGTTTGACGGTTTCGTAGTCGTTGCGGAAGCGTTACTTTGAGGAGTACTGGAGTTGTTCTTCTTCGACACCAATATTGCTACTGGTATTACGATGGCAAGAATCAGAATGATAACTCCAACAATGATGGCTAGAAACCTCAGTGAGCGATAACATCCATATCATAGTGTCTTTTGTCCCTACCTATACGTTTCCACTTCTTCCTCTTCCACTCTGCATCGGAATAGCCATCACTGCTCCCGGCGCCACCTCGCTTTTCCATCATGTATTCATGCGCTCCGTCCTTTTCATTGTACCTATTGCCGCCTTCTTCCAACAGCGGCCCACTGATAACCCTCCTCTTCTTTTGTTCGGTTCGGTGTTCTCTCTCTACCTTCCGTCGCTCTCTCCTCTCGACCCGTTCGGAGGGTGTATATCTCTCCTCATATCTCCTCCTCCTCTCATCTCGCTCATCATCAGTCAACCCCTTTCTCTTTTCTGCCCTTTGCTCTTCCCTCCTTTGCTCCCTTCTGGCCCGCCTTGCTTCTTCTTCAGCAATATCACTCTCGTATGCTCTCCTCCGTTCATTCTCTACCTCCCTCTGTCTCCTCTTTTCCGCCTTCTCCTCTCTTACTCGTTCCTTCTCCAATCTCGCCTCTCTATCCTGCACTTGTTTTACGTACTCGTTGTCGTAATCATAGCCCCACCCTCCCTTCTTTGAGTTGTGCTTATCGAGTTTCGCAAGTGCATCGAGTGAGAGAGGTGCGCTCCCCCTGCTCCCACTTCCGCTAGCACTTTCAGCTATACGCTTCTTGCGAGGACTCGGGCTTTCGGATGCGTTGGTATCTCGTGGTGTTCGGGGCGCCCGAGGAAGTAATTCGCCGGTGCTATCTGTTGCTCTGTGGCCTTTTCTTCGGCGTCTCTCGCGATCGCGATCACGGTCTCGATCACGGTCTCGATGTTTGTCTCTGTCCCGCCGGTCGTGGTCGTCTCTAGCCATTGCTGCGGGCTAGCAATGGATTGGAATGCAATAGACACGAATACCGGAGGCGAGGAATGTGAAATGTACAACGAAAGTATGGAAATAAAAATGTTGGTGTGAGGTCGAGGTTCTGGCTTGTGAATTTCCTGGTTTGGGTTCGTTGCGATGGCAACGGCATGTTGACGTATTGCCTTGCGTGGCTGGCCTCGGCGCCAGCACTCTCGACTACTATTTCAAGTTCAGGAGAACTTGAACTTACCTGATGAACCAGGTCATGAAAGACTCTGTGAAAATTCACTCGCTTTTAACTCTTCATATTAGTAGGCTGGAACATCGTTCAGTTGAGTTCCAGTCGCAGACTTTTGCATCATCCTACCTCTCGCTTTTCATCTTCACTTGCAGCGGCTCCAGTCAGGGTCTCCTCTATCTAGTAATAACTGTTTCGTAAATAACTTCATTATCAAGGATCGCAATCTTGTACCCCATAACTCTACAGTAAGAAATCTTCAATGGGGTATCTTAAAGGGTTTTTCAAGATTGTCGCGTAGAGTGAACCACCATGGCTTTATATATGGCACAAAGATCGAACAAACAGCGCCATCGCAGATAATAGCGTGACTCCCTTTCTGTGCTAAATCGAGATTACACACGACAGGCTTCTGGGAACGTTTATAGAAGGGTGACGAGATGTAAGATGCCTCACCGACCCCAAAAGAATTTGGTGAAGTATGTTTTTACAGTTTCATTCACTTCGGTGGCATTTTACTCCGTTCCGTTTCTTTCTTTTCACGGGAGCTTCCAAGGTTCGGCTTCGCCTTTGATTCTTTCTTCTTTTCCTTATTGATTCCACTCATTAATCCAACAAAGCCACATTCCAGCAAATGAGCGAGCCGATGCTGCTCGGCTTGCCGCCGGAGCTGCGCCAACTTATCATATCCTACACATTCGTCCTCATTCCTGCACGTTCAAAGGGCTTTGCCATTCACTCGGAACTCTCTTTGGTATGCTGCTTGTTTCATGCCGACGTTCAGCAGGCTCGACGAGTGTGGCTTCCGTTCAAAATGACGATCAACCCTCTCACCACAGCAGCGGAATTCAGCCAACTACTCAAACATTTTCACGGACTCGCCAAAGCACGGAACGTCCAGTGGCAAGGAATCGAGAGTGTTGAAGTGGAAGCATTCTGTGACGGGCCAACAGGACTTGGCTTTCTAGGCTGTCAGCGAGCACGTCGAGATCTTTCATCCTATGGAAAGCTCTTTCGCTACATCGCCGGGCTGCTGACTCGTTGGAGGTATGGGTCTGTCTTGCGGACGAAGTTACCACGTTCCGTGAAGCGTATCGATTTCAACATTACAATGCCTGAAAGGGCCAATGGCGGATTCCAGCGTCTGAGCGAGGATAGGAACGGGATGATCTGGTCAATAATCGCTAGGCAGATAACCGAGATTGCATGCGAATTATATTATAAGAGGATGGAGTCGAATAGAATACCAAATGGCCTAGGGACGGATGGTAAAGGCAATCTTGATCTGACTTTACGAGCAACGGGAACACTGCGTCAAGTGGACATGGACAAGCTGGTCTCTCAAGTTCGACATCCTCAACCTCGTCTGTACCCAATCTTGCAATTTCATCGGGACTATCAACATCCCAGCGTTTTATTCGAAAACTTTCTCAAGGACTAAACGGGGCTACTTTGGACTTCGGCGATCCAAACTCTTTTCCCCGGTATCTGGCTAGAGGCGAATCCTGATGACGGACTGAAAATATGTTCTTTTGCGGAATTTGGGCAGTATTGACTCAGCCCTCAATTGCCCAGAGCTTCTCTCTCCATTGCATCCTACCTTGGGGAACCCGAGTCGAGGACCCCATACACGCTCTTTCTCAGAGGAGTTGAACGGGATTGTTTCAGAATTGGTTTGGTCAGAAACGTTCTATACATAATATTCTACCCAATGTCAACCATGACTTCTGTCCGTAACCCATGCTCTTTCCCGCACCAATTGCATAAACTGTGAATTATTCGTGATTTACATCAGATTTCGCTAGAATCTGAATATTGAACAAGAAGACCTCTTCTTAATACCTCATCCCTGCCCTAAATCAGGCTACTTTACTACCCGGGAGCCCTCTATCGCACCATCCCCATCCCTTGCTCTAAAAAGCGGCCCAAGTAACGTCTGCACCAACGCCATCGGTGTTCAAACCCTCCCTTCTAGTCTCAAATGCTACTAACAAAGTGGACTTTCCAACCACCCCAGCCCATCGCGAACGCAAAAGAGCCGTCTTCATCCCCATAATTTCCTCTAGCTCCAATTCCCGCGGCCTTTCTAGTCTTCGCTCTATTTCCACCATGTCCAAATTCCCTATGTACTTTCCCCGTCTCAAGGTATTTTGTTTGAGATCCTTCCAGTGCCCGCCCCAAACTTCTTCATCCTCTTTTCCGCCGATCTCATAGTCACCCCACCATAGTCATTTCCTCCCTCTCTCTCTCCCATGTTGACAGCGAGATAGTAGTCCAGTCATGAAGCTTTCCTTACAGAAGGATGCGTGTCAAGTTTTTACCATCTCTATTCGCCGTTCAATATGTACGTTTCACTCACGGCCAAGATAGTGGTCAGAATGATCACACGAAATAATATTTCAGACTCATGAGAGAGACTCATCTTTATTCTTAGTGGCTTCGAGCGTAATAACTACGTGGCTCCTAAAGGTTGCCAAGAGGCTCTAGTGTACGCTGGGGACCTATAATGCTTCAAGACTCGACATGCTTCCCAGAGTATATATGAAGTTGAATTTGAAAGTAGGCCCGATGATAACTAATCCAAGGTATTTGTTTGGCAGTTACATGATAGTCCAGGATTGATGTTCTTCATGTTTCGATTCTCTAGGCAAGATTTATTCTCTTGGTCACAACATCGCTTTTAGTATGGTAGCGTTTGTGATAAGAAAATAGAAAAGAAGCGGTTGAAATATCGGTGTGCCTTTTCGCTGAATGGGGTGACGGTGGCCCATTGGTGATTGGCGCGGCTTTTCAAGAGACAAGTCAAGCCTGCATGACATCAGCGAGCATAGGACCCTGCATGACTTTTTCTTCCTTGAGACCCCGCGTAGATAGCTTTGCCAGGAGGCGATCTGAATTTTTCCTGCCAACAAGTGTGATAATGCTATTTGTCGGTGGTCTTGCCCTGTAGCTGTTCGATCAGTGAGTACATCACGTGGTGCTTGAGGGAATGATGAAATGAACAATCGTGAGTTTTTCGTTAATGATGCAACGGTTTAACATGGTATCGTGTAAGAATGCAAAATCTCCTCCCGTTTCCAGTGCCGGTGAAGGCTGGTTTATCCCAATACTCTAAACCCTGATTAATTCTCGTCCCTTAACCAAGACAATGAAAGAGCCGCCCAGGAATATGCTTTAGATCAATTACATGGTGGAAGATACGGCGCTGGTGCTCTTGGGTGGGATACCACGGCGCTTGTGGGATGAGAGGGAGTCGCGGAGGAATGAGGCTCGTTGGAATGCCAGAGCCATCGTAGGGGCCGCGGGACTATAAATAAAGCTGACAAGCGTAGTGATTATGTGGCGAGCGAAATGCTGGAAATGGTTCAAGAGGCCTCAGCAAGTTCAGCTTCTGTGGGAGTCGCGGTGCCCGAAGCTCTTCCTTTCCCTTTCTCGTGCTTCTTGCCGTCCTCTTCCATGTAGAGATCATGCTCGTAGATGTAATCGACGACTTTGTCGGGAATGAGGTAACGAATGCTCATGCCTCGTTTTCGGAAGAGTCGGATCTTGGTGGATGAGACATCGTTCTGGATGAGTTGCTGAATGACTCGGATGTTGTCCCTCCATTGCTGGAGACTTGCTAGAGCGTCATCTGGATTACTTAGCAACGAATTTAATGATTTTACGTATTCCAACGTACCAATGTCTGTACCGCTGCGCTCAAGGATAAAGGCGCCGTAGTGTCCGAGAATCCTATCCAAATCCTCCTTGGCCCACACTCCCGGGCTACTCATTGTTTGAATCAAGTCAGCTCCAGCGAGCAGTGCTACTTTGATTCGTCGCTTTTCACCCGTAGCTGTCTCGATGCCCCCAAGAACTTCATTTAGTTCGTGGTCGAAGTGGTCTAGCACTTTCACGGTCGGGAGGTATTCCTTGTGCAACGGCTCCCATGGGTCTACTCCAATCCACATTGAGCTCTCTTTCACTGCGATCCTCGTCATATTTATTCTGTGCTGCGCTGACACTAAGCCGGCTTTCTTGTAAGCGTCGCCGACGGGGCTGAAGAAGCCGCCAACGACTTCAAAGTCGGTTTGAAATTCGCAGTAGTCGGCGGCTTGCTCGAACATTCGCAGATGTAGATTTGTAGGCGGTGAGAAGGATCCGCAGGAAACGAGGACGAGTGGGGTCTTGGATGGATCTGAGAGCGTCTTCCTCAGCCGGTCCCTCGGAAATGAGTAGTTATCTAGAGTCATGATTGTTTCTTGTGGGTTGTCGCAATTGGGGATGATGCCGTCGTCGCCGATGTCGAGAGCTGGCGTTGAGACCATTGCTGCTATGTGTGGTATATTTCCTCTAGTGAAGAAGAAAGAATGAATTGTATATTAGGCAGAAGGAGACTGGAAAGCGAAAGGCTGGTGGTTTAGTATGACGCGGAAGCCTAGTGGCAAGTCGGCCGGTGGTTTTGGTGGAGGGGTCGTCGGCAGCCGCCTACTGTAGGGCTGTGAAAAAAGAGAGTCTAAATATGTTATGGTCGGGCGTAGGGAGGGCGGAGGGAGGGAAGGGCGATTATTGAGGAGGAGAAGGCGCAAACTTGGGGTGGCAGAGACATTTGTCTTAAGAGCTGCCGTCGTCTTCCCGGTCGTTTTGCTCTGCTGGTCTTTGTGGTAGCGGCGGGGGGCATCCTTCATTGCGGAGGGGCATTCGGTTCTGGACCCTGTTAATCCCGAGCTTTAGCCCGTCAATGCTGTGCATATCTTCAGTGCATCACTTATTTTCCGACCAATCTGCAGAACATTCTTATGGGAAACGGCTTCAACTCTGAGGCGCATCTATTTTCGAACCAATTCTGCCTGATTGTTTGTTGCTGAATGACTTTTGCATGCGTGGAGGTCTCCCTTACGATTTCCAGCTCTCCCCACGGCCGCTTGGTAATCTTATTAGGATTACCAAAACTCTCACGCGGGATACCGAATAAGTGGGAGCGTGACTGAGTGCTCGTCAAAACAAAGTCGCTACTGAAGTAAAGTGACTAGCAACAGTAAGGCTTTAGCATCTTGGTTGACACCGGAAATCGGAGCATAACCCTGACTGACTACCTCGGGGCGTAGCAGCCTCCGAGCTTCAAATCACAGTGCTCCAGTCGGCTACACGGTTCATGATACTTTTTGGGCACCTGTACCAGATCACGACGGTTTGCAAAGTGCTTTTGACATATGTGATAAGCCTCCGTTGCAAGTTGGCCCGTGCTCCCTTTGAAAGATTTCAATGCCCTTTAACTCCAAGCTGATTCTGAACCGAGAGCAATCGATTGATATTGATACAGTCTACTTTAGCCGCTGTGATGTTGTCTGTACCTGAATCCAGTTCATACACAGAGCTAGTATTGTATCCAGTTTCGGTTCTGACATTTCATAACTGGTAAAGCGGAGACCAAAGCTACTGCTTCGATAAGTTCACATTTATTGACGAGACAACCCTGGACATAGGTACCTGTTGATGTTGGAATCTAGGATACATAACCAAGCTCCGCAATATTACAATTTTGTTATATAATATAGTCCTCCATCCTGGAATGCATTCGTGTTAGGTTCTATGCACGGAATAGATATCCATTTGTGAATGTCTTACATTTTGTGCATCTTTATGCCTGGATTGTGGCTTGGCGTCCCGCACCTAAAATACCCACTCCACGTCAGTTGTCAACTTGGGGTCCTAGGTGGGTTGTAATTCGGGTGAATCCTATGCTGTAGCACACATGTCCAATCTACAGTGAATTCGATTTCTGAAAGCGTGCTTTTATTATCGTCTGTGTTACGAAGGAAGGCCCCATGCAAGAAACGCTCCCCACTGTATCTTAACTAAGCGGGTCGAGCATAGACGCCATCGTCCATCTCGGTCCCCAAATCACCAAAGCTATTCATCCAACGACAGTCACCGCCCATCGGAATCACTTCCTCGCGATATTATCCTCATTTGTGCGCTCGTTCACTCTTTTCACATTTTCGCTTGCACGGCCTATGGCGATGTCATAGGGCTTTGGCATGGACCAGGAGCGTCGACCTTCATCTGGATATCTCGACGACCCAACCTCCACTTCTTCTGCTTCCAGGTACAGCCCCACCATCTCCTCTCCACTCCTCCAAGTCATACTCAAATCCTACTCTTTGCCGTGTTTCAACAACCCTCTCACCTTGCTTCATCGGCACAGAGCTGCGAGGCCCACCGACGAGGCCACACCAGTCTGGGTTGCGAGCCATCACGTACCAAGCAATTAGATTCTCATGTCTCCCAGAGTGACTCGCTCTTCCGCGAGACTCTCAGCAGGTTCTTCCAACTTAACCCCCCCCGCACCGCCCGCACCTCCGCCACCCCGAGCTACGACGACTTCGAGGAAACGTAAAGCACCCCCCCGGGACCCAAGCCCCGAACAACCACCAGAGACCGTAGAAACACGACCTACGCGGACAGGCAGGGCAAAGCGGACAAAAGTCGAAGCTCAAGACCCTCCTCCGCTACCAGCTCCTGCTCCATCGATTCGTTCGAGGAAGGGCAAAGCAAAATCGGCAATGTCAGCTGCTGGGTATGTGCTTCAATCAAACGGTACTTCTAGGCCTTCATTGCTAACAGTATCAGACCATCTACGGACCCTTCCGAGGAAAAGCCAGCACCACAGCCTCCAACTGTATCATCATCTGCCAAGCGGGGTAAGCAGGGGCGAAAGAGTAATCAAGGTGAAAATTCGTGGAGTCTACTTCGACAACGCAGCACTGACTCAACGCTAGACACAGGCTCTACCACTACACCCTCCTCATCCAGACGCTCGTCGAGAAAGTCTAATACAAAGTTGGAAGATGATGTTCCAATGAATGATGCCATGGACAACGCCGACGGAGAAGCACCCAAAGCTGGAACAGAGCAAGGGCGACCAGATATGAGCGATGGCAGCAATGGAGAAGGCCCGCCTCGTCCTTACGATGAGGATGATGTCGACGACGACGATCCTTTCTACCGAACGCCCGCTGGTATTCGGAGCACTTTACAAGCTCTGAGTGGTATGATGTCCGGGGTAACGGGTCGTGTGAACTCTCTATACCAGAATGTCAAGTCAAAAGATCCCTCTATGCAGCTTATTGCTCTACAGGAACTATCAGAAATACTCCTCGTCTCAACCGAAGACAACTTGGCTGGAAGTTTTCGGCCTGATGAATGGGTGAAGGAGCTCGTGGCACTGATGCAGCCAAGCGACTTCGGCGACGAAAATCCAGAGATGATGTTACTTGCTTGTCGATGCATTGCGAATTTGATGGAGGCGCTACCTGCTGCAACCGCGAACGTCGTGTATGGAGGAGCGGTTCCTGTGCTTTGCCAGAAGCTCCTCGAAATCCATTTTATTGACTTGGCCGAACAAGCTTTGAGCGTATGTATCCTTTCTTGGGCTCTGGTAGGCTTGCTAACTATGTCATAGACCCTGGAGAAAATCTCTGTGGAATTCCCTGCATCGATCGTTCGAGAAGGAGGCCTCACGGCCTGCTTAACGTATCTAGACTTCTTTGCAACTAGCACGCAGCGAACAGCGGTAACTACTGCGGCTAATTGCTGCCGCAACATCCCCGAAGAATCTTTCCCCACGATCCGAGATGTTATGCCAATTCTTCAAGGGGTATTGAACAGCAATGACCAGAAGGTTGTTGAACAAGGATGTATTTGTGTCTCAAGGATCGTCGAGAGTTTCAAGTTTCAAGAAGGAAAACTGGAGGAGCTCGTCAGTCCTGACCTATTGAAGGCCATACTGAGATTGCTCCTCCCAGGCACCACGAATCTCATCGGCGCCAATATCCACACTATGTTCCTCCGTGTGCTTTCTATAACAGCACGAGCAAGCCCTCGCCTGTCCGTCGAGCTCTTCAAGATGAACGTCGTTGATACTTTATATCAGATTCTGACTGGAGTCTCTCCACCCAGCGGAACTGATGACATCGCCACAAAAATCGACAGCGTTGTGATCATGCAAGCGTTGATCCATCGACCTCGCGAACAGGTTTTCGAGACTCTGAATGTCATTTGTGAACTTCTTCCTAGTGTTCCAAAGGAAGGTCTTACATACCTAGATGATTTGTATGATGCGGGCTATCCAGGAGACGAACTGATGCCAATCTCAACCCGTTCCAGGAAATCGCCGAACGACAAACGCATTGAACTTCTCGAGGGATGCAAGGATGAAGTGAAACGGTTCACTGTTATTCTCCTCCCTACTCTGACCGATGCCTATTCCAGCACAGTAAATCTCAACGTGCGACAGAAAGTTCTGACCGCCCAATTGAAAATGTTGTCGAATCTTGACATCGACATTCTGGAAGATGCGCTCAGGCCTGTTCCATATGCATCCTATCTAGCTTCAATTCTATCGCAGCAAGACCATTCGTCGTTGGTCACTTACGCTTTACAAGCCGCCGAGCTCCTTCTCAAGCGACTGGAGTCCATATATAGATACCAATTCTATCGTGAAGGCGTCATCGCGGAAATTTCCTGCCTTGCCAACAGGCCTTGCAAGAGCTTGGAATCCAAACCGAAGGACCCAAAACCAGCAATCGAGATTGAGCCAGCCGGATCCTCGAGCGCGAGTTCTGTGGGCGATGTTGACGTTGACCAAGATATCGATGAAGACGTTGAGGTTGAGATGCACTCGGAGGAGGACGATGATGATAACGATCGAGATGAGGACAACGACCACCACGCTGACAACCGGGACGATGATGACGACTCGGATTCATCTTCATCCTCGGATCACCGTTACGTCCCCAATCCTCCGATGCCAAACATCGAGGACATAATTACCCTCCGAGCTAAGAAATTCATGGAAGTTCACGAAAAGGAGAGTGCCAAACCAATTCGCGACAAAGCAGCTGCCATCTTGGAAGACCTGAAGAGTCTGGCTCAAGACATCAAAGCCTGCGGTGGGAACATGGAGCTGTTCACCCGCCTCGCCGCATACTTTGATGGAGATGCGCTCGAGAGCATCACGAGCTACGAATTGTTAACCTCTAACATTGTCGAGGTATTGCTGGAAACCTTCTTGGGGGCAAGTGCTGCGAAAAACGCCGATGCTAGGTCTTTATTCCTCGAGGCATTTATGGGCTCAAGTACACAGAACAAAATAAAGACCACCACTAGCAATTCCCCAGCGACCCAATTCAGCATTCTGGTCCACAAACTACAAGATTTGCTCAGTCGGGCTGAACATTTCGAGGTCATTACTGTTCACCAACATTCGTATGACAGCAACCGAAGCAGTGCAGCGTCCATGTTGGCAAAGCAGCTTCGTCTGAAGCTCGTTGCAGATGAGGAGTCTGGGATCCCCAAGGCTTATCGGAATATCATGGTTTCCATTCACGCTATTGCAACGTTCAAAGCACTTGACGACTACCTACGTCCTCGGATCAGCGTGGCAGAACGACCACGCGGTTCAAGGAGTCGGGAAACCATTGCTGCATATGCCGCTGCGTTGGCAAACGCCGAGGGGCGCGCCTCCGCAGGAACCCCATCTGCTCAGCCTCCTAGTGATACGACCAACCGGCACTCAAAGAAGACCTCGAAATCCAAACCATCGACTCCAGCGGCTGGATCTCAAGCTGGTCCGAGTTCTGGACCTGAAAAACCCGCAAGCGTTCGACGATCCAGCAGACGACACCAGAATCAAGCCCCCCCTCCACCACCACCTCCACCACCACCCGCGTTGCCGACAAGTAACAGTAACCAGGAGCCAATTGAGTGTGCAGATGAAGAGCGACTGTCTGATCAGGATTCCCTGGATGATAGTGCATTGAATGCAATCGTTGATGACCTCGAAGATGATATGGATGAAGATGCGCCGGATCCATCAGCAGTCAGTGTTGAAGTTGCCTCCACCGGCAAAGTCACAGCCCGTAAAGAGGATGGGACTAGGGTTGCTACCCCCGTACAGAGCCAAACGTCCGCAAGGCCTTCGCCGGCAGATCGAATGACGGCTTCCACTCAGCGTTTATCTGCGCTATTGCGAGGGTCACCAATGCAGCAAGCATTCAGCAATTCAACATCAGCAGGCGCTCTCTCTTATGCTGCAGCTGTCCAATCTATTCCACAGGATTGGCATATTGAGTTTAGCGTGAACGACCAACCAATTTCTAACGAGACCACCATATATCGTGCTGTTCATTTCAACCAAGGCCAGCCAGCAGACATCTCTAGTCGCACTGTTTGGAATGCCATTCACACTATCAAATTCAAGCGAGTTCCTGGACCTCCACCTGCGGAACCAACTTCCTTGACCCCGCCCCCTGAGTCATCGTCAACATCAGGTTCAGGGTTACCTCATTCGCTTGATAAGAATCCGACAACATCAGGAATCTTGCGATTGCTTAGTATTCTCCATGGGTTGAATTCAAATCTGGATGATGTTCTATCGGAGAACAAAGAGCAGATCAAGCTCAATGTCGAGCCGCTCTCTCAGTTTGTCAATACGAAACTAACCGCAAAACTCAATCGCCAATTAGAGGAGCCTTTAATCGTAGCCTCCAATTGTCTCCCAAGCTGGAGCGAAGACTTGGCTCGATTCTATCCCTTCCTATTTCCTTTTGAGACGCGTCACCTTTTCTTACAATCAACTTCTTTCGGATACTCGCGATCCATGACTAGATGGCAAAACTCACAATCAAGCAATGATTCACGACATGATCGCCATCGCGACGAGCGACCGTTTCTTGGTAGGTTACAACGTCAGAAAGTTCGTATCTCAAGAACGAGAATACTGGAATCCGCCGTCAAAGTCATGGAGCTGTACGGTTCATCTCCGAGCGTTCTTGAAGTTGAATACTTCGAAGAAGTTGGAACCGGCTTGGGCCCAACGCTCGAGTTCTACTCTACCGTTTCCAAGGAGTTCTCTAAGAAGAAACTTAAATTATGGCGGGAGAATGAGTCCAGTGACAGCGACGAATACGCTTTCGGAAAGCGAGGATTGTTCCCCGCTCCTATGAGCGAAGAGCAGGCTAAGGGTGAGAATGGGAAGAAGGTCCTCCACCTGTTCGAGATGCTTGGAAAATTCGTTGCGCGATCAATGCTCGATTCCAGGATCATTGACGTCTCTTTCAACCCCACATTCTTCCGTATTGGAGATGGCAGTGCTGCCGTTACTCCGTCTCTTGGCTCTGTTAAGTCGGTTGACAGCGACCTTGCCCGAGCTCTTAAGCTGCTGAAGAAGTTTGCCAACGCAAAGAAAATGGTTGACGAAAACGGCAATCTGGATCCGGCCCAGAAGGTTCAGGCCATCCAGACTATTGAAATCGATTCCGCGCACGTTGAAGACCTCGGTCTAGACTTTACGCTCCCAGGCTATCCTTCGATTGAACTTGTAGAACACGGTTCAGAAACTTCTGTGACTATCGATAATGTCGCTACCTATGTGGATAAAGTCTTAGATTACACTCTAGGAGCTGGAGTACAGAGACAGGTCGACGCCTTCCGGGCTGGGTTCTCCAAGGTGTTCCCCTATTCTGCTTTGAAAGCTTTTACCCCAGACGAACTTGTAATGCTATTTGGTAGAGTTGATGAAGATTGGTCTCTCGAAAGTAAGCCACATGCCTTGACAACCCTTTGAATACAATTTGCTAACAGGTATTTAGCATTGATGGACTCAATCAAGGCCGATCATGGATACAATCTTGATAGCAAGAGCGTTCGCAATTTATTACAGACAATGAGTGAACTATCACCTACGCAACGCCGAGACTTCCTTCAATTCGTCACGGGTAGTCCAAAGCTACCAATTGGAGGTATGCATATCCCTTTCGAATATTTATCCTACTTGCAAATGCTAATCTTATTAAAAGGCTTTAAGAGTCTCACACCTATGTTTACCGTGGTGTGCAAACCGAGCGAGCCCCCATACACATCGGACGACTATCTCCCCAGTGTCATGACTTGTGTCAACTATCTCAAAATGCCCGACTACAGCAGCATGGGTGTCCTCCGCGAAAAACTGAACGTGGCAATCCAGGAAGGCCAAGGTGCTTTCCACCTTTCCTAAGAATGTTACGACGAACAAACGGTCCCTTGTGGAAAGCGCACGCAGGGCAATATGATTGTCAGGGTTGGCGCAGAATGGGCATTCGCTGGTTGAATCGAGCTGGTGTCTCCGGGGTTGCATCTTTTCCTTTCTTTAATGTCATGAGGGTGATAGCGTGGCTAATATCCTCGATGCATGAGGCTTTTTCCAGAAGCAGACGGATCACTGACTGGGATTGCCGGGTTATGTGTGTGATTTTCTTTTCGTTTCTCTGAGAATGAAATGCATCAGCAAGGACTTGGGGCAGCTGGTGCTGCGAGTTTTGGGGCGCCATGAGTCGTGTATTTCCCTGAGCACAACGAAATTCGTGGTTGGTAGGGTTATTAGATCATCATACGAAGGTATCATAATCATAGAATGTCCTATATTGTGGGTGTTAGCCTCCACACCTTTCAAGTGTACAAAACTTCTTGGCACCTCAGTACAGTGCATCTATTCAACGAACTTTTTTTAATAAGGCAATACTGCTCTTTTCCTTGAGTTATCCATGATTAACTTGCAAACAGACTTTGGTAAACTCAAGTGACAGCAGTTTGTTGGGTCTCTCACTCACCGTAATGAGCCTTGCTTCGACTTGCTTCACGACCTTGCAATTTTACGAGAACTTGCTTAGAGGTGCTGAGAGCGTCAATTCATCCTTCTTATTGCGAAGACCTGGCCTTCCTCTGAAATGATTTCTATTGCCAACAAAGACTTATTCTAAAAACTAATAGCTCGATCAAAGTACCTTACTCACTTCCAACTCGTCCTAGGCGCGTCAGACAGGTCATCTAAAGCGAAGTATCAGAACACCAACCTTAAACTCTCCAGGCATGATCAACCCCTCAACACCCCAACTCTTTAAATTGGGATGACTCCTCACATATTCACGATACTTAGGCGCACCGGGCCGTACCACGTTATCAGTCAAAACAAATGTTAGGCTGGGGAAAGGAGAATAAGTGACAGCGTTCCTTTACTATATAGTCAGGGAGCGACTTTCTAATCAGACAGCCTTGCGGACCTCGGCTGGTACTCATTCGCTTGAAATAGAATTGAATTGCATAAGATTAAAGTCCTCGCCAATTTTTGAATCGAAAAACCCTCCATCCTCATAAAAACTACCATAGGTCGGATCCACGAAATAGCTTGGATTTGCCGCTATATGATAGCTTAAGTACCATGGATTGATGTTCCATGAACTACTTCAATCAAAATAAGAGGTTGGTCCGAGCTTCTACAATACTTGGCAGAGGCCTTGGCAAAAATGACAAAATATAGGGTCGGATCACGAAAGTTACTAATGTGATAAAGGGAACAGCCTTTCATTGCTTCATTCATTACCTAGATGTTAACGAACCAAGATTCTATTTACGTTATTTTAATGTGACGCCAAGAAAGTCCGTTGAAGAACTTGGATTACCCGATACGGAGCGACGTGAAGGTTCATGGTGAATAGTTCTTTAATATCCAAGCCTCAGCATGATAAGGAACGTTTGTATCACGCGACAACAGTTGGTCCACTGTGTTCACTATATTCTAAAGCTCTTAGCCTTCTACCCCCTTTTAATCATCTACGTATTTCCAAGCATCGATGAATCATTATTGCGAATAGGCGCCGTCGGAAAATCGCTAGTCCGAGACTTTCGTGGGGCATATTAAATCAGAACCAGCTCAACCTCCGTCAACCACTCCCACCACCGATAACCCACTCGCAACCCAATCTCAGGATCGAGTTGCACCTACGTTCGCTTTTTCTGGAGTCTTATATGCTCAGCTTGTTCATCTATAGTATCTTCTACAGAGTTGTGATTATGCAACTTCTACAACCTTCGAGTACACGACGCGTATATTCAAAGACTAAAGATGGATGAGGACATTCAGACACTAGAGGTAAGTCCTGGAGATACCTTTGAATTAGCTGCACACATATCTAACTTTCACGTAGAGGGAATTTTGTCCCCCGATTGATCCTGCCCTAATGCATGCGATATATTCCGATTTCTCCGGCGCTCCCGATGCCCTTCAAAAAGCACGAGAGCTCCTCGAAGAAATAAAACAAACTGCCTCGGAAGAACAATCCACAGAGTTTGATCCTTCTGGAAGCAGCGGAGAGCCTGCAAAATCGAGTCCGGGGAAGACCGGTAATTCGTCCGAAGCGGATTCAAGCGGCGAAAGCGCTGGATCACAATCAACCATAACCGACTATACAAGCCTATCTAACGATTTGTCGAGCTTGGGCTTGGGAAGTGGGTCTGAGGATTCAATAGATTCTGAAGGAGGATATTTCAACGACGCTGATCGGCTGGACACTCCAACCAAAATAGCAAGGCTCCAAGAGACTTTTCCGACGCTGCGACCGAGTATTGTGTCGTTTACGCTCAAGAAGTGCAACAATGATCTGGACAAGGCCACCGACGAACTCTTGAACCATGTTTATTTTGAGGACTCCAGGTCTAGTCCCGGAGAGGAACCTGCTATTGCAAAAGGCATAGATGCGTTCTTCGAGGAGCACTCAATACCCTCACGCGGTCGAAAAGGGAAAGGAAAGAAGAAGAATCATGTACATCCCCACACCTCGAGCTCATCATCTCCAGACCCCGAGGCATTCCAGAACAACAGATGGCATGATAGCTATCAAGCCGTGCAGTTTATATCTTCCAAGATAGATCTCTCGACAAAAACGGTGACTTCAATCTATCATGAGAATGGCGCCTCGGTACCTGAGACCATTATGGCTCTCTTGGAGATGAACATCACAGCCAACCAAAGAAAACCGTGGTCTACACCGTTCATAGTCCACACTGCATGCGACATCGGCTTGGAATACACTAGCATTGATCTAGAACATGCCTTAGCCTTGATCCGTCTCACCAACCCATCAAGAGCAGATGCCTTTGAGCTAGCTAAAGCCCTCACCACGCCTTCATCCAACAATAGCCAAGCTCAGGGCGGCATTCAAGTTATACCGCGATACGCACCCGTCACACTATCCGACCCAGAGCCAGAGACTGCTCCTGTCCAACACCTCCCTCTCTCCGCTGTCTCACCAACTACCACCTCGCTCGTATCCGCACGTGCGCAAGCCTTCTCTCAAGCCTCTGCCGCCTATCGGAAGGGTAAGTCCACGCCTCTGATGAAAGCAGCTGCAGGGTACTACTCCCAAGTTGGACGGGACCTGGGCACAGCACTTCGCGCTACCTCAGCTGCGGATGCAGACGCCCTAGTGGCATCCCAGTCCAGCTCGACGCAACTAGATTTGCATGGTGTGAGTGTTCAAAATGCGACCCGAATCGCAAAAGACAAGGTGCAGGCTTGGTGGGATGGTCTCGGCGAGGAGAGAATCCCGGGCGGTGGAAGAAAGGGTGTTGGCGAGGGCTATCGGATTGTCACGGGATTGGGCCGGCATAGTGAAGGTGGCAAGGGAAAGATTGGGCCAGCAGTTGTGAAGGCTTTGGTTCAACAAGGGTGGAAAGTTGAAGTTGGGAGTGGGGTTTTGGTTGTTATGGGAATGGCACGACGACGGTGATCTCGGTGACGAGACTGAGATTTGGTGGTTGGACGCATTTTCTCATAAGGACTTCGGAGCATCTGGACGCATTTCGAGCATGTTGTCTGGTGTTTGGGAAGAGGGACCAAGTTATCTTGTGCATTTTCTGGCGTGTTTCGATAATGTAATTGGGGCATTGGCAATCACGGTTTAATATCGTAGATTTTCGTCTAATACAGCAATTCATCATTTACAATTGAGCTTCACCAACCACAACTAAAGCATCCTGCGAAGGTCATCACCCATAGCACGTATAGACGATGTAACAGATTCAATGTGAGTCGTGAACTGAATTCATCACGCGCGAACGAGTTTGATATCACACAATCGAACGAAACCCACAACAATGCTCGCAATCCACACTTGATACCCTTCAACCCCTCCATCATTCCACGTATCCGATGCCAAAATATATACAACCTAGCACCCACCCCTCACCTCCATCCCCACCCCACCCCACTGACCCCTCATATCTCCCCCTTCTCCCCCGCCTTCTTCGTCTCCTTTTGCAGATCCTCCATATGCTCCCCATGATCCTGCACCTCCTCCCGATCAGCCTTGACATGGCTCTCGCTCTGACTGCCCAAACTCTCGTGCCATTCCCCCTCGCCTTTATCTTGTTTCTTGAGCTGTTCTTGCTTCTTGGATTCGATGTCTTCGGGGGACCGGTCTGCGTCTTCTTTTAGGCGCAGGACTGGGGAAGTGGAGAGAGGGCGCGCGGTTGGATGGGCGGGGAGGCGGAGGCGGGATGCTGGGTGGAGGGAGGGGAGGAGGCGGGGGAGACGGAGGAGAGGCATTTTTGGGTGGTGGTGGTGGTGTTGGTTGAGGAGGCGGGGAGGATGTGGTGAGAGATGAATGTGGAGATAGGGTGATCTGATTGAGTTTGCGTCTTTTGGGGGATCAATTGAGTGGATTGTTCGAAGGGAGGAGATGTTTGATGAGATAGAGTTGTTCACGATGCGATGGGAGTACTAGGAATCGTCATTGGTGTTCTGACGTCATGGGGAAATATATTAACGCTAGAGATACCCTAGTAAAAGGAAATAAAGACCATAAAGGACAGAATAGATAGCTTGTTCTACGTTAGCTGTGAGTTAGTCATAGGAGCTTATTTCCACGTGCCCGATGTGCACGGAGTAGGTTTGAGCTTTGGGAAGAGACACAAATGGCTTTTCCCTCGTAGAGACAACAAACTATAAACCTTTTATAAAGTAGTCTAAATTTTAATAAAGTAGAAAATATTTAAATTTTTTATTAATAAAATAAAATAAAAATATTAATTATATATAAAAGAATTTCTATATTACTAAAAATTAGAACTCTATGTAATACTAAGCTGCTAGATCCTCTCACGGACGGTAAAGCCATTTACGTCCTGTCCCACAGCCCAATCCTGTTATGCGGAAAGGAGGAAAAGACCTAGAGCTACTCAAGACGAACAAAGGATTCCATCATTCCCAGGTCCCTCGGCCACGTGCATCAATAACTATTATGGCTATTGTTCTTTGTAATCACGTGATCCTCCAACCATCAGTGAAGAGAGGTTTGCAAGGACAATACAAAGAAGTCTATTGTTCAATGCCGGAAAAGGCTCACCGCCTACATGACTTTTAAGAAAGTCTTCTGCAGAGACGAGACTCTCCAAATTACATCCCACAATCTTCTCAATACCGCTGAAAATCTCATCCAACATCATGGGTCTACACGGGCTGGCTCTCGACAAGGAACTCCATGATCTCATTCTACCATACTGGGACGCCGCTCCACGATGGGTCTTGAGCGCTATTCGTAAGTTGCTCAGGTCCCCAGGCTTTTGGGAACGCGCATTCTTATTCTTCTCAGTCATCGCTCTCCTCTACCTCTGGTTCTGGGGCTATCAGACGTCACAGAAGCTGGTAGCTTGGCGGGCCCAGCGGATCTCCAACCGAGCAAAAGAGATCATCCTGGCGAACATGATTGCGAGGGACAAGAGGCTCTGGAAGTTCTACGTACCCCATGACGGCGAGGCGCCGACGGACTGGATCTGGATCTCGAGAATGAACAAAGCTTTTCTCTCCCGAAATCTCAAGTGGTCGCCTTACGCCGCCGAGGAAGACGTTGAAAAGCTCACTGTGGTGGACGGATTGAGACAGTTGAACGAATACGGGCTCATAACCTTGAGGTCACAAGAAGGCGGCTATATCAAACCCCGGTTCCAATCCAAGGTTGTTGAAGACGAAACCGGCATCCCCCACGGGCACCACTGGGTCGAATCGTGGCAGCGAGCCTATATGGATTTCCTTGTTCCGATCAACGAGTATCCACCATGGATGGATCAGGCCGCACGAAAACAGTTCCTTGACGCATTACTGAAGCACCACAAGGTCGCAGTCCGGATGTGTTTCCCGAAGAGAGACGACACCGACCCCGATGAGCACCGCATAGTGTGGAACAACCTCCAAGAAGCCAGATTCGGCCCCTATCTCTTTTCCCGAACCTCCAGTTTCAAGTCTTTCTTAATGTTCAAGCGAGGCAAGCCAATTTACGATGAACAACCAGCACACCACTATCTCCAGGAGGAGTACGAAGGCCTCAAACATTGTCCGGAGCTGGCAAATACCAAATGTATCATCGTGCGAGTCGAGGCGTTGGACTATGAGCCGATCAGGCTGGATAAGTTGGTGGTTGCTGAGGCTTATAAGGCGGGAATGAGAAAGGTGTTCCGAGTTCACGGCCAGGGTGACGATGGAGTTGTTTCGGATATGGAATGGATAGCAGCGTGAGAGTCGGATGGGCGTTGAGATTATTGTTAGCATGCCAAAACTGTGAGCTAGTATACGAGAATTGAGACCGTCCTTTTTCGGTCGGAGGAGTTCAACTGCTGTGTCCTCTGTGTACCGTAATAGTTTACCACTGATCCGACCGTGTGAGCTACCGCGTAGAACGCAGGGTCAGAATCATGGATTAGCGTAATAGGATTATTGTTCTATGCTCCAGAACTGCAATCAACGTCTGATTCACACTCTTATGCTCCGATCATAGCTTAGAGCTATACATTCATACTAAATTGTCCCTCAACCAGGATCCCACCTCTTCAATCGCATCACCAGGTTTTCCTTCATATTCAGAGGTGCTCCACAAACCCCCACCTGGATTCTCGAGGAATTGTACTTTTTCCTCGGCAAGCTTTAGATTCTTGGCTTTCTGCCCACCGGAAGCATCTGCACCATGGCGAGGCCTGCTACCTTGACGTGCCATACTATGCTTCATCAGCTTGAACAACTCTGAAGCTTGATCAGACAATGGGCTTTCAACACCAGTGGTAATGTGCAACTTTGGAAGTACTAAGTTGGAGCTAGAAGGAGGATATATGCGAGCATACGATCGACAGGATGTCAGAGTCGGAAGTCCCGATGCTCGGATATGGTCTCGGGCGTCATAATCTTCGTAATAAGCCGTCCCCTCTGCTGAGTTCGCGTCCTCATTTATTATCTCTCTGTCCATACAATCCACTGAGCGACGGACCTCGTCGTCACTTGGTGGCCATTCCAATTTGCCACTTGGGGTGCGGAAAAAGCAGATTGGTGACACGAAACGATCAAAATAATGCTCAGGTTTGCGGAAGAAGCGCTCTCTCGCTTTCAGAAGGGCGTTGGCCGGTAGTATTCTTCCGTGGAAATTCTTCAACCACGAGGGCTGTTTTTTCTGCGGGGATTCTGATTTTTCTCGTGCGTCTTCATCTGCCCACCAGCTCATCAAGTCTCGATCACGTGGATGAACGTAATCCTCCCCCTCTTTCTCAACATCGGGGTCCGTCGGCCAAGGGGGATCCTCAATGCCATCGGGGAAGACCCAATCGACAATTGGATTATTGACAGCTGCAGCTCCGATCCGGTGTTCTCCCAGTCGACATTCTGTCAAAGCCAACACGGTTGCAAGACTACCCCCAACAAGCTCTCCACAAACGCCCATACGAATAGGAGAATTAGCAAATCTGCTAGAGCCAGTAGAGGAACTAGTCCGGCTAGGAAGAAGATTTCCCAAAATCCAGTCGTAGCCTGTTAGCACATCGTGGATTGGGGTTGGGAACATGTGACGTGGAGAAAGTCGGTAGTTGATGCGCACAACTGTGCTGTCGCTCGAGGCGGACAGCCTCGATATGAGGTTCTCATCTTTGTCGCTTGAATGAGAAGGTATAATAGGACCAGGAGGCAGATAAATGAGGATGTGCGACGATTCGGCGGCAGTTGTTGGATGGTATATGCTGTAACGGGTTTAGCATCTAACATTTGTCCTCACTGAAGATGGGCATAAGAAAGAACGTATGTTTTCAGAGGTTGCTTCTCATTCAGTGTCTCATTGAAGAGCCAATAAAACATTTGCATTGGTATTACATGGTGTAGGCTTATAAGCAGGGGTAGGCTTAACGCAAGGGTAGGCTTATATGTAGCTAAGAATTAGTTTGGGAATGGTGTACGACGGAAAATACGTGAAAGGAGCAGAAGAAGGATGCTTGAACGAAGTGAACGACTTGACCAAACACAGCAATGCTAGGTTATGTTGCGAAAACTTGAAAAAGAAACTGGGCCAAAGTAGGAGTGCATAGCGAGCGAATACGAGGCTGTTTTGACTTCATCGCGCATAGAAGATGGCAAGGGTGACAGCAGCGGACAACGGCTAGCAGTCAGGAATGACTTCATTGCTGAGGGGCTGAGTTGTACGTGGAAAGTGAGATGCGTACTTGAGAACAATAGAGCCATTCGATCGACAAGGCACCTCCACGTTGTCCCATCTCGGCGATGGTTGAGCGGCGGCTGTGTGCAGTCTTGGTGTTGGTGAGCAGTGGGGAGCATGCGACAGATGTTGCTGAAGCAAAGAGGGGCGTGCAAGTGAACGCCGCAGAGCACGCGACAGCATGTGTTTGAGGATGCGCGACGGACGTTAGGAAATAGGGTTGAAAATAGGGTTGAAGAAAAGGTCGCCGATAAGCCAGAACGTATTCGCCCGTAAAGTGGGCGCAGATTGGGGCTGTCGCTGGTGTCGCTGCCAAGAAGGAGGCCAACCAAAAAGCGCGTCTCCTTCCCCAGTAAATGTAGGGTGGTGTTGGCTACTGTCAGGCCCCTAATTTGCTGCAGGCAGACTAAGCCACCAAAATCCTTTGCCCAGTCCGCCCCATCTCGTACCTCAAATTGGCACAGCACCATTCCCCGTGCCCACCTCGTCTTTCAGCTGCCGCAGCCTGCTCTCGGTCCTTTCTCCTGCTTCTCTTTCTTTCTATCCTTAACATTCCTTCAAACCCAAGCCTGCCATCACCTCGCTTTACAAGACAGGCCCGTATATCGTCAACCGTCGACAAGCCTGTGTTACCCACCACGCATCACAGCCTGCCTTTCCAGTCGCTCCTTGACCACAGAACCCCAATTCGATAGACATTATACGCCTCGAATTGCCTCCGCTCTCACCACCGAAGCCCATGTCTCTCAATTGAGTTCGGCCGTCTCTAGCTCGATTGATTGGTCCCCGTTCTCGAATTGCCGTTACCAGCGACGAACTCCGCAGTCCCCTATTCTACCGATCCCTCGAACTTCTGATCATTGAAGAAGTGGATATACTGTGTCGTCGCGCCACACTACCATTTTGAGCAAAAAATAGACATCGTGGAACTGGAACTGGAGGGTATACCATAATCTTTTCAACAATCACGGCGAACGGGGAATCTTGCCCCTGGTGAGGGATCGACATGGCGGACGGACGGAGGACAAGAACATTCTGCATACTGTTAAAGAACATCCTCATCGCAGCATTAATATATGTCGCCCTCTATGGCCTTGTTACGCTTGCCAAAAATCCAAATGTGACGAGCAAAGGGAAGCTTGGAATCCCCGCCTTCCTCGACAAGACAGGACCCGCGGAGCTGATCAAGACCACCAAGGCCGGCGTCAAAGTCAAATTCGCAAGCACTTCGAAGACAGTCACCATAAATCCCCATGCGAACGTTTTCAATCGACCGGTCACGGCTGTGAAGGTCAAAGATGACTACATGGGACCCCGCCCTCATGTCGACACCGAGGCCGATCTACACATGCTTGTGGAGGAATGCAGAGGAACATATTCAGGCATTGAAAAGATGCGAAACGTATTTGACTGTTTAAAGTTTTTCGCCAACGATGAGAGCCGGTATTATGGCCTTCCAGAAGAATCAGCCCGTGCCAGCTCGCAGGACCCACGGCAAGCGGAGTATGTCAACGCAGACGGGCATGACAACACCTTGACGAAGTATGTATCGGCCAAGGAAGCAAGACCAGCGAACCTCTCCGATATTGGAACTTGCCCTGGACCCATCATTCCCTATCACGTGTACTGGACCGGACCTGCTACATGGCGAGTGGAGGTTTTCATCAAGAGTTACCTTTATACGCAGAATCTGGCCTGCTCACGTCTTTGGCTATGGCTCGACAGCGATCGACATCCTAACGCTGTCCATGATATGCTCACCAAAGACGCTCTTTTTGCCCGCTTCCTTCCTCTCGTTGAACGCGGCGATATTGTGCTCAAGGCGTGGAAATTCCCATCTAGGATCCCCCTTCCCAAGTCAGAGGACAACACCGATGGCATTGGCTATTACAGCACAACCGGCAAGCGAAACGCCAAGGGCGAGATCACAATTGCTGATGGCATCGTTGAAGACAGGAGTGGGCAGCAGTGGTTGGTTCTCACACAAAGACAAATGACTTTCTTGCCCGTCGCTGTTTCGGATGCTGTACGATTCGTAGTCTTGCATATCCACGGAGGTGCTTACTTCGACATGGACGTACTTATGTTACGAGATATGCGGCCATTACTTTTACCGAAAGAACATTCATTCGCTGAGCGATGGGCGGCGCACCCTCACCCTGGCGACTATAACACAGCTATCATGTCGCTCACCGCCAACTCCTCGCTCTCATCATATCTTCTCCGTGGTGGCGTTCGTATGGGGTTAAACTTCCATCCTCGAGTCCTTGGCCGTATGGCTTGGAAGGATGGTCGCGATCAAGAATTCCTAATGCTTGAGACTGGCGCATTCGACCCCATCTGGACAGAATTCAATTGGGATCGAGAAGGCAGGTGTACTGTACCTTGCTTGCGAGACTATGGTGCTGCGTTCAAAGGGAAGAAGGGTGCTATTAAGGATGAGTGGGAGAGCTACGATGGGCCGCAACTTGAAACAGTCGACCTTTCAGAAGTTTCTGTCAAGGAATTGAGACTACGAAATGCACAAGGTGGTGTTGCAGAAGTCGACTTGGCAGCCCCCATTTCTACCCGGCCGAGAAGACGTAGCAATGCTGAGAACGAAAACGTACCGGTATCTGCAGCAGCCCCGACGTCAGGTGCCGATCACGCCGACTCTTTCAGTGCTACCCTCGATGAAGAAGCCGAATTACGGAAAGCAGGCGTTGTATCCGATTACACCTTATCCGAGGACAAATTCCCACCCAACAACCGCACGCTCGAGAATTTCTTCCGTGGTGCTTGGACATACCACATTCATAACCAGGTGAGTTTGTGCAAGTCCTCACTCTCTTACTATTGTATTTCAGGCGTGTCGCGAATTGTGTCTCAACCGCGCACCTGCAGACGCGTCTTCCCCGCCACCACTTACCCCGTTCCAACCCCACCAATGATGAACAATTACTTACAATGTCATGCAGTGGCTTAAGCACCCCGAACCCTCGTCCTGGATATCCGTCCTCGAACACGCTCATGATGGCTTCTTTGCGGGCGCTCGCACGAATCCTTATAGCGAGAAGTGGACCGGCCCGAATCTGATGCCGTACAACTACTGGCCTGAGTTCGTATGAGCCTGAGACATCAACACATTTCACCTTCGACAAAGAGCCGTCATGGCGCAGGACATGACCTACCACACACCTCCCATTCTTTTCCGCGTATATGCGACTCTCTCGGCTGCTCCTCAGACTTAAACATGGTAGCGCCATCTCTAAACCTTCTTCTTGTACAGATATTATCTCCGCACGAAAATATCTACATCCTAGGGAACTTGTTTGTATTTGAACTTTACACTCATCGTCACGACAGCCCTTTTGATTTAGGCCCGTTCGGACGCGGCGTTGGCGTAAACTATGGATTTTACTCCTCGGGTGTTCAAAAAGGAACTGGGACGGTGTTAATATACCTTTTTCACTAGACGCGTTCGCTTTATATCTTGCTTGTTTATGTATTCCCAGAGAAGCGGAATGGTGTTTGTTTCCAGCATATCTTGCATTTCGCCTTCCCTGGTTCCCCTTTCTTTCGCTTCCTGTGGGATTCTTACTCTTTTCCCTTTTCTTTACACTTCTAGCATGGCCCGTTTGGTGGCATTGGGGAATTCTTTTACTTTCGCGATTGGGAGACAAGGAGGAGGAGGACTACTTGTATAAGTCTTTTTACATAGCGTGCATACTGTGGAGACGAATGGTTGATGTAAAGAACATGGACGATGACGCTAGATATGGCGATGAGATAGCTGTACGGGCGAGAAGTAAACGAAAAGAAAGGAAGATTCAATTTATACATCGTTGCACACGCGAACCGTGATTCAACCTACGAGCAGACAAGGCCATGAATTTACAAAGCGTATAGCTAATAATATCCCAGAGAGGAGGAAGATTGACGAACGTGAGGTTATCTATGTGCGATTCGCATAATGATTTCTAGCTACCTAGGTCGCGCCTACTTACTATCTACGAAGCCAAAATATGCACAACCCGCTCACTCAAGCCAAGCTAGCCTACCATTTTCCCTCCCATCGTGACCTTATCCCCATCTCGAATCCCAAGTTACAGATTCAATCTCAGGAGACGCATCGCGTCATCAATCCTTCTTCAAAACGAGAAAGACGCCATAAGTATGCAAAGTACAAGCGAACTTAAGGAATGGATGAACATGCTATCCGGCCCTTCATATAATGTATTGGACATCACAACTCAATCAAAGCCTCCTCGACCTTCGGCGCCGCAGCCAACTGATGCTGTGGCGCGGCCGGGAAACTTTCAGGTCCGTAACCCCCTGTAGCGAAAGGTTGAGGCTGCCATTGCGACTGCTGCTGTGCCGGAGCCGCTCGCTGCGCCGCGGGGGCTTGCTGCCAGTATTGTTGATGGGGAGGTTGCTGGGCCTGTGCTTGTGGAGGCTGGGAGGGTTGAGCTTGGGGTTGAGGTTGAGAGGGAGCAGTTTGTTGATATGGCGTCTGTGGGGGACCTGCTTGGCTTGGATAAGGCAGGTTCTGCGGAGTTTGGAGTGGATGCGAGGATTGTGGAGGAGAGAGGGGTGTTTGTTGGGGTATGCTGTTTGGTGGCGCGCGGCTGTACAGTTCCGGTGAAGAAGGCTGGTTGTGTTGCTGAGGTTGCTGTTGTGGTGGTGGGGCATTGTAGTTCTGCTGTTGCTGTGGTTGTGCAGGCGCTAGCGACGGTGTTTGCTCGCCGTAGTAGTAATTCGCGCTCGAGTCATCTGGAACGGAGGGTGCATATTGAGATGGCGGTTGCGATGGATATTGTTGGGAAGATACTCGGCGTTGCAGCTGAGGTGAGGAGTCGGGGGCTGATGGTTGTTGTTGGTATACGGTGCTTGGTGATCGCTGTTGTGGGATCGAAGCTCCGCTGTACGATGAGAGGTTTGGATAAGGCTGCGACGGTTGCTGCTGTTGCTGGTATTCGGGTGGAGGGGCGGTGTATTGTGAGACAGAGCCGCGCTTATCATACTGTGCGTAGGAAGGCTGCGAGTGTTGAGGAGGAGCTTGATACCCCCCATATGTTGACTGAGGCCTAGCGTAAGAGTCTGGTGGAGCTGCATTGCCACTGTAAAAATTCTCTCCAGCTTGACTAACTTGTACAGGCGGCTCAGGTTGAATGCTCGGGTACAGTGTTGATGTCGGACGCTGCATAGTTGGGGGAAGGCCATAAGCTGCTGTAGGATGATTGTATGTATTAGAGAGCCTCTCTTCAAGCATTCGATCGTAGTAGCGAACAACAGTTGAAAGTTTCGCATGGAGATCAAGGAGCGTATCTATCAGAATTAGAAAGGCCATGTGACTAAGCAGCGGAACACCTACCATGTTTGCTCATGGTTTCACCGTACGTGCGGGCGAGCTTGGGTCGTAACTTGCCAATACTCTCATAGAGTTCCTGAATTTGTGGTTCTCTGAGTATTGTCCCGGGAGGTTGATGCTGTAGTCGATCAACGAGAGTGGAGAACAAGTTGATGTTCTCGGCTTCTACTGGTGTGAGTTCATAATCGTGTTTTGGAGCAACGACGGGAGTGCCATTCGAAGCAGATGTTTGTTGCCTTAAAGTTGCAGCATGTTTCCTCTTCTGCTCTTCCATATCCGCAAGCGATGCGGCAATTGCAGCTTTGAGATCATCGTCATCTTCTTCCTCAGGATGAGAATCTGAAGGTTTGGATATTCCATTCGTGGCGGCAGACTTCGGTTGTGACTGACTCACGTTCGAAGCCGCGGGCGCATAGCCTGAGCCGGAATGTCCTTGAACTTCCTCTAAGCTCATCTCTAAAGCCCTCTTTAGGTCCGCATCAAAACTATCTTCCACCCGTGCATTTCGGGGTTCCATCGAACCCTGGTATAAGGTTCTAATTGGCTTTGTAGCATCGAAACCCTTCGGCACGGGAGTTCCACGAGAGCGGTCCATCAACTTCGCGTAGCAACCATCGTCAACGCGCACCGGATCCATAATACCAAGATGTGGTAGGGGTAGGGTCTTGCTAGAACACGAACCGCAGAAGACATTTCCGCAATTTCGGCAATGGTGTTTCCGATTTGTGAAAGTGAAAGCGGTTCGACACCGCATACAGACATCCGAGTCTGTCCACTCAGGTGGCTGTTTCAATGCTGATTAGAATCTATTCAATATGCAGCCGAGATTACCCATTACTACTTACCGCACTGCTGTCAAGCATACTGCTGGATACCGAGACCTTCGGGGGAAAGTGAAATCCTTCGTATTGTAATGATTTGTAAACTTCGTTAATGTAGATGAGGTTGGGTCGGCCTTCGGCGGCTGTAGCCCAAGATTGGATCAATTCAAGTATTGTATTTTTGACGTCCTGGTTCGGGGCAACCGCTGAGGGGGCCTTCAATAGTGAGGTCAAGTTATCCATGAATTCACGGGAGGCAATCTCGGTTATAAAATGTGATCCTCCGTTCTTCACACATGTGTCTGTAAGCTTGGCAAAGAATATTAGCTTAGGATATCCAAACAAGGAGTTGAGCATTTACATTCAGCGCGGCTAGTTGTACGTTCGGGTTCTTGTTCCCTATCCTCCGCTTCAAGGCGCGCATGGCTTCCCTAGGCTGGACGGTCTTGGATCGAATAACATCTGATATCTCCAGGTTGAGAGGCATATCTTCTCTGCGGCAGAGTCAGCTTCCATTCGGTGTTCCTTACAGGCTCCCCGGGTATTCTGGAGTGCCATCCCACGTACAAACTTGAAGAGGTAGCGCGCTCGATCTGCTCATCGAGAGCACTGTTTGAGGATGCAAACCAGCCCGCCATGGTTGCTGTGCAGGCTGCGGTGTTGAGGAGATGATCTGGTGGTGTGCAGATGGAAAGTTGGAGAGCAAGTGTCGGGTGCTGCAAAAGAGATCTGGTTAGAAATCAAGATAAACCAGCTGTCAAGTGTGGCGGATGCGCGTTGTGATGTTGAGTCCGCAGCTCGTCGGAGCTTCTGATGCTACCTAGGCTGCGGTATGTGGTCTTGGGTCTTGGCCTCGTCAGAGCGCGGCTCAAGGTGCGGCGGTATAAACTCCGCCACTGGTCCACAATATTCGAGCACATCAAACAACGACGCGCTGGAATAAGGGACATACCGAATTCATATCGTGAATATACTCACAACTTTGCGACTACGCCCGATCACTTACCCAGCCTTTCCAGAAGCCCCGCTTCATCTCTGCACGTTTCCACCGAGTCACTCCACCATCACCACCTCCCCAAGTCTTCTAGGTCGACGGACTGGGCCATCCAAGCGTCGACATCCGCTCCTTTTACTTATAATGCATAAACTTCCAGAACCATAGGCAGCTGTTATGAGCGCAGCTAGCCCTCTACCACCTCCTCCACCGGGACCCCCACCGAATAAAGCCATGAATGGTTATGGACATAGCGCTCCAAGCGGTGGCCCCGAAGGCTGGAGAGGGAGTGATGGGGCAGACAATGATGGAAGAGGAACCGGGGATTCACTACCACACATGAGCGACATTCAGGCTTCTGCCGCGGCCAGAGTAGAGGAATTGAGCCGAGCGCCGGTATGTTCATTAGAAGTCTTACAAATTGCGCCAACATTGACAATGCTTAGGTTGGGAAACTCTTGGAATACGCACAATCTGCTTTCACGTCTGCGACGCTACTTCTGCAAAACCGCGGAGCCAACGCTCCAGCCAAGGCATATTTGGAATATCTCGTGGCTTCACAGATACTTGTCGACTCAATTCAACGACACCCAGACTTTTACGATAAAGTTGAAACGAGTCGAGGAGCAGCACATCGTCAATATAAACAACTGAACAAGGTACTAAATGGAACCATCTGAAATTTTGAAACACTAGCTTTTCGGCGTACAAATTATTACTATAAGCATCAGCTGACCTGATGATAGGAAGTTCAATCTTACCACGACAGATTCATAAGTATAAAGAACATAATCAACAACGATAACAAGAGAACTGGCATACGGCCAAAGTCCTATGAATCCTCGAGACCGTCTTCAAGAAGTTCGCATTATCCCGCAGGTTTAACTGGGAGCTCAC
This sequence comes from Hysterium pulicare CBS 123377, assembly GCA_000467715.1. Taxonomy (NCBI): domain Eukaryota; kingdom Fungi; phylum Ascomycota; class Dothideomycetes; order Hysteriales; family Hysteriaceae; genus Hysterium; species Hysterium pulicare. The sequence goes on from AJFK01000147.1 coordinate 34,501, forward strand.
TTTCGCAAGAATCACGCTACTCTTATCCAAATGGCTCAATTTCTCGGCATCAGGATGATGAATTGATGCTACCTCCTGCGCGATCATCGTTAGAAGTTCGATCGGGTCAGTCGGCTGGACGTGCGTCTCCCACAAGCGTGTCTGGATCTCCAAGACGCAAGCCCACAGTACACCCAAAACCTCAAACACTGCATGGCAAAGCAATGTCAAATGGCGCCCCCGTGAATGCGTCAAATATGGGCGACGAGCTGGCAGAAAGGTTTGCAAAACTCAGAGGAGCCCCTTCGGCCATTGAAACTGGAGCCCGATCATCAGCCGGTGATCTATCTGTGAAGATGCCTTCTCCCACGAACTTTCACTCGTCAGGTCGGCCTTTGGGACCTCGAGATATGCAAGCAGCCTCAACCCGCGCTCCTCCACGTCCTCCGAAGCTACCTTTAAATACTCAGTATGCGGCTTCCATGCCGAAAGAGCCCAGTCCAACGTATAGCCCTGCCCGTAACTTATCCACTCCGGCTAGCATCAATCCTCCGCGGAGTTCAGCGAGAAGTATTGTTGGTACGGGCGGGCGAAGTAATTCTATGGCAGCGTCGAGTGCTTCAGCGTATCCTCCCAATAGTAATGGCGAGACAGACTCGTACTTCCCCACACCGACCAATAGCCACCAAGGCACCTCACCTACACGGCGAAAGTCTGTACACATGCCCCGAGAATTTCAAATCAGCGCAGAGAAGCTGTATGATTATACCAGACTATTCAACGTGTTATTGATCGATGTACGCGATCGGGAGGAGTTCGATGCGGGACATATCTACGTTAAGTCAATTATGTGCATAGAGCCTACTGCATTACAGGCCGGGTATTCTGCCGACCAATTGCAGGATGCTTTAGTCGTGTCACCAGACGACGAACAGGCAATGTTCGAACGCCGAAATCAATACGACTTGGTAGTATACTACGATGACGCAACAGAGGATACAACTTTTCTCACGAAAGCTAGTCGAAGCGAAAGAGAACTCGCACTGAAGAGGCTCTTTGATAGTCTTTATGAATTCAACGCCGACAAACCTCTGCAACGGCCTCCAATACTTTTGATGGGCGGTATCGAGGCATGGACCAACTTACTTGGAACAACATCCCTCAAGACATCCACAACGGCGGCTCTTGTTGCTTCCGGACATACGAAGCCTTCACGTGCCATCAAGCGTGTTCCAGTTGCGAGTAGTGCGGCACGACTAAACCTCCACAAACGACGCATCCGCGAATATGCCCCTATGGATCACGAGGAAGAACGGAAATGGTTGGAGGAGGCCCAGAGGGACAGGCCAACACTCGAGCAATTCGCCGAGGAGGATGGTGCACAGGACGAGTCATCGCCTATTTTCCGTACTACTGAAGATTTCCTTCGCCGATATCCTGAGGTTGAACTCCAGCAGCAGTCTATGATGTATCCCCCGTCTCGACCACCACCGGCGGCTCCTAACAATTACGTTGCCCCAGCCATTCCGACAGTTCCTTCTCGACCACCGCCTTCTGTTTCACGCGTAAGCTACAGTGGGGTTCACGAACGACAGATTGCTTCCCACGGGCGTGCCACGCAGCTACCTGCATATGTCTCTCCAAGCCATCATACACAGTATAGGCTTCCTCGAACAGGACTGATTAATTTTGGAGTAACTTGCTACATGAATTCTACTATTCAGTGTTTGAACGCTACCGTTCCTCTCACCAACATATTCATTTCAAATAGCTACCAGAAAGGCATCCAGCGAGAAAACTGGAAAGGGACTAGAGGTCTCATGTCTGAGCATTACGCCGTGCTTCTTCAAAATTTGTGGAAGAATGATGTCAATGCCGTGCCCCCAACTTCTTTCAGGGTGAGTCAACTTGTCTCCATTTCTATCCGACCGTCGTCTTTCAATATCGTGTTCTTTACTCTAACTTTGTTCGGCAGAGACTTTGTGCACGTTTCAATTCCGAATGGGGCATCGAGCGGCAGCAAGACGCTAAAGAGTTTCTTGAATTCCTCCTCGATTTGCTGCACGAAGACATGAATCCTGTCTGGGCTAAGCCACCGCTGCGCGAATTATCGACTGCCGATGAACAGAAGCGCGAAAGCCTTCCGAGGCCTTATGCAGCAAAAATCGAATGGGGTCGGTACACACACCGCGAAAAATCAATCATTGGCGATCTGTTTGCAGGTCAGCATGCTTCTCAACTAACCTGCAGAACTTGCGGCACCACAAGTACAACATATGAAGCCTTTTGGAGCCTCAGTGTGGAAATACCTCATGATAGACCCGGCGACTTGCGAGACTGCCTTCGCTCGTACTGCGCTCCCGAGCGCCTTTCGGGCGACGACATTTGGCGTTGCCCTCGTTGCAAAGTCGATCGTGAAGCTACGAAACAAATCACCATAACACGAGCCCCAGACTACCTGGTCATGCATTTCAAACGTTTTAGCGCATCTCACACAGAGAGGGCACGCAAAGTCCGTACCCCGATTGAGTTCCCTCTGCACGGTTTAGACTTAGGGCCGTATATGCTCCCTCCAATGACGCAACAAGACGAAGACTTCGTTCTTGCGAATGCGAGAGACGGTGTCGGGAATCTAGAGAGCCTCAAAGCTGATCATGCGATGAATGGACCGTATATCTACAACGCCTATGCTGTGATGAGGCATATTGGAACGACTCTGAGCGGCGGCCATTATATTGCCATGGTCAAAGACAAAAGCCGAGGATGTTGGAGGCAGTTCAACGACGAGAGAGTCACGGATTTCGAGCCTGGGAACCTACCGCGCAACGAAAGGCTACAAAACGAGCTCGCTTATATTGTATTTTATGAACGCGAGAGTGTGGCCGGTGGTGCCTTGTAATTATTTCTCAAGGCCATAGGGACTGGGCCGCTTCGATTGGATACGAACGACCGCTGTGTAAGCTGAACGACTCTTGTATGTGATGGATGAACGGGACAAATGGGCATCAACTGGCGTTCAAGTAAATACTTCGGTTGCGATTTAGCGTTTGGAATAGTTTCTGCTTTGCCAGTGACATCATCGTTTCCTTCCCTCTGATGTTGTCGTTGTTCTCTTTCGTGTGTCATTTGCATTCTTGGCGTTGACATATGAGTTTAGTCATTGTCGCACACCAACATATATAAGCCTTGCATTCCACCTCTTTGCTGCTTATGTCCGCAATGAGACACTTTGAGTTCCATCCTATCTTCCTAGGTCTTCATTGATTGGTGTTCTGTTCTGATGTATTATCTATACTAAAAGGGTTCCGATGAGCACTATGTTTCACCCCTGTGAACTCGTCTTCACTGGCTTATGTCACACATTCACATCACCTTCACTGCAAAACTTTCCACTTAAACCAAGTTCCTACTTCGCTTTCCAGCTCACTCTCAATCCGCCACAATATCTCCCTATCCGGGTCAGCGTTATGGTTGCTCCGACGGCCGAACCATCCCCTCTCCTGGCTCTTCCTCCGGAACTCCGCCAGCAAATTCTTACTTGTCTGATCGAACATGTCACGATTCATCCCAATGGGAGAATTCGGGTCGTCGCACCGGAGACCTGGTTGATTTGTCGAACTCTCACCAAGGATATGAATGCGATCTTGAAAACCTGGTTCCCCAAACCTGATATTTGTATCAAAATCCTGACCGGCGAAGCCTTTCCTCACGCTTCGAAGGTGCTTTCTTGTTACCGCGACAAAGCAAAAGTCTCTAGATGCTCTCACTGGAAAGGCATTGTTATCGAAATGATGTGGTACAACAAATTCGCGATTTCGAGGTCTATTAATATTGCAGAACGCTGTCATCACAGTCGCTGGATCTACGCCCCCTCCAATTCTCCAATCCAAAGAACAATGGTCCAGATGCTGCCAACCATGTGGCGCGTAGATGCTCGTATGGCGCTGCCAGGCATCTGGACGGACTTTCACTCGATTCGATTCAATATCGAGTCGCCGTTCCAGGCCTCCTCTGCACACATAAATGTCTTTGCGAGCAGCGGCAAGAACATATTTGAAGATACGTTCGGAGATATTCAGAGGGCACTCGATGAGATTGCAGAAAGAGCATACCGAAGAATCGGCAGCACCATGGTTGGAAAACGAATTGAAATCATTGGATGCATCCTTTCCGTGAACGAGGTAGTTATCAGGCAACGTCTTCAGGAATTACACAAACCAATGTATGGTTCCAAGCTCGGAGAATTAGGTATTTCGCGTACCAAGGACGGATATCTCAAGGTGGAGGCCGAGTTCGTAGCTCCAGCACCCGGCGAAGCCGCTGGGGTTCGCCAGTTGTACTTTGCGTAAGGGCTAAGGGCTAAAGGAGTGAATGAAAGTTATCTAGGCAGGCTTAGGATGGCACATGTCTTTGACAGCCTCAACATATATAAGGTTTACACAGTGAATTCATCTCTTGCACAGTAGTTCACGCCTCGTGAATTATCGGGTTTTCTATGTCAAACATTTCCATTCACTTTTCTTTCATTCTTCATATAAGGGCCTGTTCTTGGCACAGATGACAATACACCGCCCAAGTGATTCACCATGTGCCGTAAATGCTGTTTCATTCTCAGACACTGCGTAAGGCACTTATAAGGCAGGACCGCCCTTTGTCTTTCCCCATCGTGCCTACCTTGAACACCACGACTGCTCCCTAAGAACCAACCAATTTCGACACTCTTCTGCCAACCTTTTCACGCCATTTTCGAAACTGGTCAAAGAAGAACCTCATGTCCAACATCGGGGCAAAGCCTAATGCCGGCCGTCCTTCCGTTTCGGCTCTCGAATCATCTAGACTTTCCGCCCTTCCTCCCGAGATCCGACAGAAGATTCTCTCCAATCTCATCGAGGGTATCACAATCTACCAACACGGACGTATTCAATATGTCGACCCCCAGGACCTTCTTGTCTGTAGGACTTTTGGCAAGGACATGGATGAAATCTTAAAGATCTGGCTTCCAGGACCGGAGATCTATGTACGATGTCTCAGTCCGCCTCTCTCGAACATTTGGCCAATCTGACCAAAGACTTGCGGAAAATTTCGAAAGCATCTAGCCGCGCTGATTGGAAGGGTGTCAATATCGAGATTATGTGGTACAACCCAACCGCGATCGACATGACGAGGAAGAAATTGGAGAGTGGGTTACCCCGACATGATGGTGAATCACCTGAAGCTCGCCGCCACAATATTGAATCCAATACCCTCAGGGTGATTCCTGGCTTGTGGAGCGTCTTCATGTGCACCAGCCTGTGTAAATCCACCCAGATCTGGCCCTATGTTCGAAACATTCGATTCAACATTGGGACATGAAGCGAAGTTCTGGCTGCCTTTCCACCTATGACCTCTTCTTGGTGGGATGACTATGATATTTGTGAGCATACTCTTACAGAGTGTCAGGATCCCCTCGAAGAGCCGCGTGAAGTGTGCATTCGGCATGGCATGACGATGGCAGGTAGACTGATCGAGGTGGTAGGACGCTATCCTACTACTTGTTCAGAGGATCCTTCGAGCATATTCCTGATGATGGCAGACTGCAATGGACATTTGAAGCTGCAGACGATGAGCCAGGGCCCGCATGAGGATGGGTTCCGCATCGTACATGCCTACTTGTTGACTACTTAGATTTTTTGACCAGTCAAATATCAAGGCCAAATGCAGATTGAATCCTTTTCATTGGCATGAACGACAGATCTGGAGGTACTGCATGCATGTCTTTGGATGATGTTGCTTTAGGAGAGGATGATTATCTGGATAATGAGGATTGAATGGCGGAGTCTGCCTTTCTCGTATTGCCATATCCTCCTTTACATAGACGAATAGAGTCTAGTCTTAAGTGTGTTCTTCTCATGTAGCAATGTGACAAGAGAATAGCAACAATGAACGGAGGCCCATTGCTCACTATGTTATACGTTCTCTGTGAAAGATATGTATGGTCCTTCAATCTCTACACTTAGCCACGCTTCGTCAATACGACGATGCCGTGACGCTTCCCCAGCGATCAAGCTAATGCCATCTCAGAATCGTAGATTGGCCACTTGTATGTTGTCCTGGATCACATGTAAACGAAGGAAAAGTGCAAGGAAGGTTGAGCTCAAAATTCTCTTCGCGGTCATCCGCTAATCATGGCTAGGCCGCCCCAAGCCGAAGGTCGGAGTTCAGGAGCTTGGGCCACCAAAGTTTTTTATCGATGATAAAACATCCGTACCCCATTAATTCTTGCTGAAATTCCTTCGACCACAATACACATTCAAGATGGCCAAGGGACGAGTTTGTTTGGCATATTCAGGTACGTTTGAAACTATACAGGCCGTGTCTACTCTTCAATTGTTCTCAGGCATCCAATATCTGATGACTGACGCACTTTCTACACAGGCGGCCTTGATACTTCTACTATTCTGCGATGGCTTATCGGTACGTCGTATCTACCCAAAATACACGAATATAATCTCACAGTCGGTTCTAGAGGAAGGGTATGAGGTCGTGTGCTTCCTTGCCAATGTCGGCCAGGAAGAACCATGGGACGAGGTCGAGAAGAAGGCTCTCAAGATCGGAGCATTAAAGATGGTGATCCTAGATCTTAGGAGGGAGTTCGTCGAAGAGCTTTGCTTCCGAGCTATTCAGTGCAATGCTACGTACGAAGGACGCTATCTCCTTGGAACAAGCTTGGCTCGACCAGTCATCGCTCGGGCTCAGATTCGGGTGGCCCAGCAGGAGAAGTGTCAATTCGTTTCTCATGGATGCACAGGAAAGGGAAATGATCAGGTTCGGTTTGAGTTGGCCTTCTACACCCTCCAGCCCTCGATCAAGGTCATTGCTCCTTGGCGTCTTCCAGAATTCTGTGATCGATTCAAGGGACGACAAGATCTCCTGGACTACGCAGCGAAGCATGACATTCCAGTTACATCTACGAAGGCTAAGCCCTGGAGTATGGATGCCAATTTAGCTCACTGTAGCTATGAAGCTGGTAAGTTAGTCGGCTGCGAAGCGGATCGACACTTGCTAACGTACAATTCGTGAAGGTGTTTTGGAAAACCCCAACCATTCACCTCCTGAAGACATGTGGACTATGACTGCCGACCCCCGTACCGGTCCAAATGAGCCAACCGATATCACCGTACACTTTGAGAAGGGCATTCCCGTCAAGGTTGTGACTCCGGAAAAGACATACACAGACTCTGTTGAGCTATTCATAGCTCTTAACAAGCTTGGTAACATTCACGGAGTTGGCAGGATCGATATTGTCGAGAACAGGTTCATTGGGCTGAAGAGTCGAGGTTGTTACGACTCTCCGGCCATGACCATTCTGCGTCTGGCACATCTTGATCTCGAGGGCTTGGTTATGGACGCACAAGTCCGCAGCCTGCGGGATCAGTTCGTCACACATAGCTGGAGCATCCAATTGTACAATGGCATGTACTTCTCTCCAGAACGTGAGTTCGTTGAGAACAGCTTGTTATTCTCTCAGAGGCGGGTGAATGGAGAAGTTCGCATGCGCTGCTACAAGGGTGGTGCATATGTCCTTGGCAGGTCGAGCGCCACTGAGAAATTGTACTCGGAGGAAGAGGCATCTATGGATACGCTGGATAATTTCAGCCCCATGGATACTACGGGATTCATTTCTATTCAGAGCATCAGGTACGATACACTGCCAGAGTCGATCAGTTCGCCCATTCGCTAATAAGATTACCTAGGCTCAAGAAGTATGGACTGCAGAAGGCAGAGGAAGGAGCCAACCTCAGCCGTGCGTGAGGCTGATTCATAGCGCGACAACTGGGGAGCTGAAAGTCTAAAATCTCATTATCTAAGTGCACGTAATGGCGTCTTGATAGGTATTGGGCCACTAATGTTAGTTTAAAACTTCAAGAAAGGATGGCGTTTTCTCACGACTCTTTCACTTCAGCTGATCCAAAGTGACGATAGCGTACCGAAATCAAAGAAAAGCGCACCCAAAAGGAACCTGGAAGAGAGATCAAGGGAACACCGTTACATGATGCAATAAAACCCAACCATGAATGAGAGCGACAAATATAATCACCGCTTACTTGCAGTCGAACTTTACCGATCTCTTCTTCTTCCATTAGGCAGAATAACCTATATGGGTCAGCCGCGGTCTAACCACATCCGTCATTGGCATGATGCTAAGAGTGGACACTTCTGCACTTCTGTTGCCTAGAGACGGCTTGAACTACACATTCCCAAATTTATAGCCTATTTCTACGCTGCCTGCATACACATCCCAAAACCGAATCACTTAAATTCGTCTCCTTCCCTTTGTTTCGGCGTCACTTTTTTACCTTCTGCTCACATATCATCTCTTCAACATATCACAGCTCCAAGGTTCACATCACTTTTGCAACCAATTCATTACGGCCTTGGAGTTCTATACCATGCCTCCGCCCACTCTTCTCACGCTGCCCTCAGAACTTCGCCAGGAAATAATTTTCCACACTTTCCGCATCGCTCCCAAAGAAACCGGTACTCTCATAATCTATTCTGATCTCGCTTGCGTATGTCGGCGGCTACGCGCAGAGGTCAAGTTCGCAAAGAGAATTTGGTTACCTGACCCTAATATCCTTCTCCTTGTCTCACCGGTCGTACAGTTTCCGGATATGGAGAAGATGGATCAGCATTTCGAGAAGGTTGCGAAGAGGAGGTGCTTGGTTTGGGAAGGGTTTCTGAATATAAGTGTTGAGGTGAATACTGACATTGCTAGGAATTGAATTGGGTTTGGGTTTGGGAAGTGATGGAGGTGGAGCGAACTGTTTGAGTGGGTACCTATCTTTCACTGCCAGGTCACCTGACTACAGCTCAAACTTGAATATCACTGTTTTCATTACATGCACTGGCCATGACTTCGACTCAGCTATCGGGCCTTACCTTTTCTTCATCCAACCACCGACGGCGCTCCAGGTCAACCACGACCAAGATTCAACAACGCCCAAGGTGGAACCACGCTCAAGCTACGGCTATCGAAATGAACCCTCCATCGTTGCTCAGCCTCCCATCAGAGCTGCGTCAAGAGATTGCTAGCTACACCTTCGAAATCGCCTTTTCGGGGAAAGAGTTAATTATTCGCTCACTTCTCGCTCAAGTTTGTCGCTTACTCCGGGACGACGTCAAGTCTGCTCAGAATGTTTGGATTCCGCCACACGATATGTCACTGAATGTGCCCGCGAACATGAACTTTGACCACATCCAACGACTTGATCGGCATTTCGCAAAGGTTGCTCAAGCAGGCGGAAAGAAATGGACCGGCTTTCGGCAGATCAATCTTCGAGTGTTCAGCGCAAGCATGCAGGAATGGAACTGCATAGGAGGAACGCCTATCTCGACTTTTGCATACCGACAATACCGCGAGGTTCGTAGCCACATTATTTAGCGCATCGACGCTTTGCTCGACCGTTTCCGGATGTTTTTCTCAAGCTACGAGTTCCGTTCTTCGACTAAACGTGTCACCTTCGACATGACTCTACCCTGGCAGTTCAAGACAATTGTCCGCCGGGCCGAAACCAAGCATCGACGCGAGTTCTGGATCCGAATAGCGCGAATGGTCTTCGAGTATGACTACTCATATCAGGGATGGAAGGATCAAGCTCTTAAATGTTACGGGGTAGTTTTGCCAGATCTCACGATTAGGATGACTGGTGTACTATCGCAGGAAGAGCACAGTCTGCTTGTTAGGGAAGTAGATAAAAATGCGTTCATGCCCTTGGATATTTACGATATAATCGAATATCAACGGCAAATGGCAACATACCGTGGTGACTATCGGAAGCTGTTCGCTCAGTTCCTAGCAGTGAAGCGCCCCGAATATGCACAACACATTTGAGATTGGTTGGAGAATGATGGTGTTCGAAGAACGCGATGGCTACCGGGTATAAAAAGGACGGGGTAGGATATACTACGTATTACACATATGTCAAGAATGTCACGGGACTATACGTGTACCTGGATAGACAATGAACAACGTAGAGATTGATAAAAGAAACATACATTCAGGATCTACATTGGTATCATGAAATCTCTAGATGACTAGAGTGCTATAAAACCTCCCAAAACCCCAAACGCCACGTATGTATGCCTTCATTATTCAAAAGCACCAAATCTCTAGTCTACCCTCGCAACGCCCTCGCGTTATTCTTCTGCAACTCCCATTGTTTCCTCCTAGCTCTTTCCGTCGTCCATTCCCTCTCCGCATCCTCAATATGCATCTTCTTCACTTTCCGTTCGAAGTCTAACCGGCGTTGTAGCTCGTCACCTGTGTGCTGTGCTTCTAGAGTAGGAGGAGAGCCTATGGTTGAATTAGCTTGTGCTGGAATCAGAAAATACCTCGGGAGGGGAACTATACCCGACTTCTTCTTCGGCTTATACAATATCCCTCTCCTCCGCCAGTGATGTTTCTGCACGATCTCCTCTTCTTCCGTGCGGATCTCGACGTGCTGATCACCGGCTTCTATTTGTTTCTCGGAGAGGTAGGTTATGGAAGTGTATTCCTCGTTGTCCGAGTCACAATCGGCTGTAAGACTGGCTTTCTCGTCCAGGGACCCTGATTTGCGAAGGGAGCTTCGCCGACTGGGGAATAGGTCTACTTGTTTCTCTAGAGAGGTTCGCACGAGCACGCGGCGGGTTCGAATGGCTTGGTCGCTGTTGGAGTTGTATTGGGGTTTGGGGTCGAAGCAGGAGGTGAAGAGGCCGAACATGATTTTTGGGATAGAGTTTGAGGTTTGTAATAGTATGTACACGGTGTTTCGTAGAGAGAAACACTGATACTCCGGATTCAAGAAGTATGCGTGTGAAGCACGGAGAGTAAAGCAAAAGAGACAGATTGTGAAGACGGAGCGAGAGACGTGAGAAAGGAAACAAGAGGTACCAGCTTAGGTACCCTTTAGTAGTGGGCTGTGTTATTGAGGTTAGTCTATCTGCGGCGATAAAGGATCGTGAACCTGGTCAAGCTCGAGCCCACCTCTCCTTTAGCGTCAATCCTGCATGTACAGCCTCAAACACCACCACCAACAATCCAATAATGATGCTTATAGTATGGAAACATCTCAAGCTTCTAATACACTAACATATACTACTAATCTGCGTGTAGCAGTCTGCAAGGTCGCTAGGACTCCATCCGTAATTGCTGACTCTACGTAGAACTTCGAGAGCTTCGTACAATGCCACCAGCACGCATGGGAAGCAGCTTCTCTAAAGCATTCACACTCGCCTCAAAACCCTCGCAATCAAATGATGTAGAACAACCTCCAACAATTCAACAAAAGCAATATCTCGAAGGCTTCCCCAGCCTGAGCGCCCTCCTAGCCTCCGATCCCGACCTGCAAGTCTACCGTCGATTCGATACTCTAGCCTCTCGAAACCTTCTATACCTTCAAGCCGAACTCCTAGATCTAGAAGCCCGTCTCCAAGAATTCGATGCCGAGGATTTAGAAGTTGCGAACTCGGAAGAGTCGGAATGGATGGAGGTCAAGCTTTCAGCCAGATGCTGGGAGGTCTTCGTTGAGAAGGCAGAACGGGGCGAAGAGCGGGAGAGGGAGAGGATGAGGCTGATACGGACGATACGTGAGAGGCTTGCTGAGTACCAGGATGCAATCATTCGTCAAAGCACGATTCTTAACCTTGAGAAACCGAATCCAAGGGTTCGAAGTGCGATTGTGGGGTGGTTTGAACAGAAACGACCGCTGGTGGGGCATGGAAGAAATTTATTTAGTGGGAAAGCCATACATGATGTTGTAGCTTTGAGGACGCCACCTGATCAGGATCGATTGACCATGTTCCTGCAGAATCATCTTGGATATCTTTTCAGAAAGAGGGAGAAAGTTAAAGATCATCCGGCGGATTGGGAGGGCATGCATTATTTCCCGGAAACTACTCTCAGACACATCGTCTCATTTATGAGCATACTGCTTGCGGCGGCTCTACTCGTTGGTGCTATCACTAGTTTGTACTTTGTCAAGAAGGCATCTTCGATGATTGGGTTGCTAGCTGCTTTTACGACACTTTTTGCTGGGAGTATTGGACTATTGACGAATGCGAGGAAGGTGGATATTTATGCGGCGACAGCAGCGTGCGTATTTCATTTCTGGCTGACTTTCTCAACTAAATCCGTGCTGACGAGTTTTTAGATACGCTGCCGTACTGGTTGTGTTTGTCGGTAATCTTGGGGTGACACCTAACAATGGCGTTATTACATGATATGGCTCTATCTTCAAAGATCCATTCTCATTATTTCTGGACATAGCCTTTTCATGAGAATCTCGAAATGTTCGTGTCGGAACACACTCAGTCCAATTTTTAGAAGGACCCAAATTCATGTCAGTCTCGGGTCACTTTGTGAATGAACAAAGCGGTCCTCCATGACATGGCAAACAAGGGTTATTTCTCTCCGACATTTTCACGGAGATTTTGGATAGTCACGTAACGCCATTCTCACAAACACATATACTGCTCCGCCTACGCCACAGGAACGAATAACACCACCAACCATACGCCCCTCTACTTGCACTCTACCATGGCTGAACCAACTTCATTCGGTACTCCGAGTAGGTACAGGCGCTATAAAAACGGTACTGCTCGCATTGAGACGTATCTAGTCGAGACTTCCAAACGTCTTTTCGGTGCTAGTACATGGAAATCTATGATGCATTCTGCGTCAGCTGAATCTATATATCGACTATCCACAAGAACTTTCATCAACCTAGCTAAGAGTATTGCTAGAAGCCATGCTTGTACTGTTCCTATTGATATTCTCACAGACCTGAAAGAAGTCATAGAATTGCGGAAGCAACATTCTTCGGTGTTTGTTGATGGGCCCCTCGCCGAATATGACCTCCAGGAAGAGAACGAGGCCCACCAGCACTTTATCAACGTCCTGGAACAAGTGCTTTACATCCTCTCAAAACACGTTGGTCACCATCTCGAAGATTATGAACAGCAGAATCAACCGCTTGATATACCTTCTCTCGCCGCACCTATTATCAACAAGACACAAAATCTGTTTGATGCTCTACCAGTGCACGACGCCGTGGATGCCTCATCTGACGAGACGTTTCAAGCGTCTTCTAAGCCGGAACGACCCACCCAGCACGAAAATAAAGAAGACAATAGGGCATTGGATTCACTTTGCGACGAACTGGATTTCGCGCTGCGCTGCTTTCTGCACGATATCAACGACATTCGCCGACACCTTCGCCAAGTTTGGACAAGATATAAGACGCATGAAATCACGCTCATTACTGCAGCGCTTGTCACCAACGTAGCGTTTGACCTAATTAGACGCTGTGTCTATGAATATAGTCGAGATACTGCGCCCTTGGTCCCTGAGGTCAGCCCGGATGAGTTTTTGAGCATAGTGGTCCTCCCGGTGATCACACACCAGTATCAGCATCACTGTCGTCAACGTGGAGTATCAGTTCTTCTCAAAGAACGTGAAGAAGCAGCGAAATCGCCATCTCTGTACACAATCTCGAACGAGTTTTGCATGCCTGCAATTTACGCACTTATGTACCATAAGAAAGGGATAGAGGAGAGCAGTGAGAAGTACCAATCTTTCCTTAAGTCTGTGGCGGGCATGCCAAAGTACGGTGTCCCTTTTCATCTTAAAGGCCTTGAGAAGTTTTTACAAACGTCCCATCCGGAAGAGGAGTTTGTCTATCAACATGAACGCAGTGCTCTGGCTGCTCCATGTCTCGTCCGAGAATTCGCCCGCTTTGGGAATATAGCAGCTGAACACAGATGCCCGATATTCATCCTTCAAGATGAATTGACAATATGGCTCAAGTATAACCTGGCAGAGAATAGAGATCCGGAATGGGACACTTTTGGGCTTCAAGTCTTGATCGACATACACAACGTGTTGAAAGAAGATCTCGAGCGACCCTTGGAAGAGCTTCGCAGTATTGGGCAAGACGTCAAGGAGACGATGAACATGTATAGTCTCTTCAAGAGAGACCTGGACAATTCAGTATCTCTCCACGATGCTGTTTACTACTTCGACCACCTTACGAACCTAATTGTGGAGCATGTCGACAAAGATATTGTCGCTGAGGCCGCGGTGAAAATGTCACACATTCTGAATGAAGACGAGAGTAAGCGCAAACGCCGTGGTAAGAAAGCCGACAGGACTCAAGTGCCTCCAGGAAGCCAAGATTTTTCTCTAGAGATCGAAAGAGCACCGGAAGATTCAATACAGAAAATGACTGATGTACCGCATCCGGAAGTGTTTAGAGCAGTATCACCAACCAATGCGCCTTTGCCTTTCTACCTACTGGCGAATCATCCCGTCTTGAGTGGAATGTGCACTTGCGCTATTAGCATGGCAATGCATCGCGTTAGTTTCGAGCTGTCAGGAGCGGATCCCCTCATTATCTGCGCCATCCACCTCTACTATGCGTTGCGAGTAGGCGGCTATCTAGACTTGATCTGGGAAGACGCAGAGTGGGTCGTTGAATTTCATACACCTCAACACATTTTCATTGGGGAGGCCCCTACCGAAATGGGTGCTTTCGCTAGACGAATAAAACTTCTTTTCGGGTCTACGGCGGAGTGCTACGCAGCTGGAGGCCGTCGTCCAAGACATGATACCGTCCGTTCGGTCGAAAGCTGCAGGAAGAGGGGGCTGCGTACTACTCCGGTCATGGACATCTTCGATGAGCACTTTCAATGTAAGAAGTGGACGATAGCATCGCAGAATCTGCGAGCGTTCACGGTGCAGTATATCGAGTCGAATAACAAGACTGAGGCTGGTACCTCGGGCCATGAAGGTGATGTCGACGAATGTGTTGAAGGCACCAGCGAAGATACCGAAAACGACCTCAGCCTGGCCGACGTCGCTCCGGAGAAACCGCTTAATGAGTCAAAGAAGAGCAAGAAGAAGAATAAGAAGGGGAAATACAAACGACCAAAGCGGCCCACTCGAGGAGACAACGCCGAAGATACAGGATGCAATTGCGGTCGTAGCTCGGACCATCTTGACCAGCCGACGCCAACCCAAATCCTCTCAGCTTTAACGGAAATCTTGACCAAAGAGCAGGTCAATAACAACTTCAACTACCTCAGGATGCAGATGCGGTGCGTCAAACTCTTGCTCGCAGTCCAGGAGAACATTTTCGAAGACGCGGATAAAGGCAATGGTGGTCTTGTACTCACTTGTCTTGCGGTCCTAGATGTGGTCAATTGGGCTCCTTGGAAACGGGATCGTGTTTTCGGTGAGACTGCAGCTTTGTTTAAGGGGGTCATTCAGAGTGAAGGGCGGGCGGAATTGGATCGAGCGGAGATGCTTGGGGGGTTGGTGAAGAGAAAGTGATGTTTGGTTGCCATACGACTTTTCGATCTAAACCTTCTCGTTGACAGTAGCATAGGCATAGGGGACTGTGATAGTGTTGTTCAAGTTGTTGCACCTGGCTAGCTTTCGCATATAAAGAGTACGTAGGAGACGTCTCCTTCATCATTTATGCACACATATCCTTAGTGCATGCTCTTCTTTATCCATACGCATGTTTTTCTTCTTGACTTTACATTCTCGTCTCAAGCGACTGTATCCCCCCCATTCCACACATTACCGATCCCATCTCGTCGAGACTGGACCATACAGTCTTTGAAGCTCTGCGTATCTGAAGCTGTTTGTAGATGTCCATAGCATCATCCCTGCTTCGTGTTGTTTTGGGTAGTGGGTCTGATCCCTCGCAGAAAAAATTCTTCAATATTTGTATAGTGATGTTTAGTAATGGGTTGCTCGTCTCGACATGTTCATGTTCATATCGGCGGCTATGCCATTTGATCTTGAGCAACCTTTCCGGAGAACACGAATCCATACGCACATGCTCTAGAAGGTATTGACACACAACCGCATATATTGATGGATTGACTCCCTGTGACGATAGCAGACATGCAACACACAAACCCGGGAGAGCGGTCTAGATGATTGGTTTGACCGGACTTCTGACCATGAGAAGTCGTTCGAAGCGGTTTCTGAAAAGTTTCAAATATTGAAATTTCCAAGGCCCAAGAAAACGTCCCATTGATGGCCATTGCTCAAGATATTGGACTGTCGAAAGTAACATTCCGATGTAGGAGAATCTGTATGTTCAGCGAAGCCCCGGAAACATTGTCCGGTAGTTGTCAGTATTGTTTTCGAACAGTCATGAATCATTACCGTGTCTGACTTTGCTACGTACGGCCATGCATCCGGCGGTTTGGCACGCAAGCCAGATGGGATACCTTGATTCATCTTCTGACGTTCCGCATGAGTTGTTGGGAGATTAAGAGAACTCCATGTCGTCGTTGTTTGCGAGTATTTTAATGACATGGAGCGGGGCATGATATAGCTAGAAGGTGGAGGACGTCTGGCATCCAAGCACTGGGTACTCTAGCTCAATTCGATGAAAAGAGAAAGAGAAGCCAAGGCATACAGCATAATCACTGGAGTAATTCAAGGAGGTGTTCGTAATGAAAGTATACGTGCTTTCATGGTAGCGCTGTCCAGAGTACATATAAAGGATATGAATAGGGCTCTACTCATGAGTCGTAGACCTTGATGCTTGCTACTCTGGGCATATCTTCCCATGATATGGCAGTATTCTAGAAAATGGTGATTATGATCCCAATGCCTATTGTCATCTCTTTCTTTTGGTTCGACAACACTAAGGACGACAGAGCATGAATTCGATGGCCCGTATGACAGTAGTTTAGGATAGCCACTGAATGGCACATGAAATGAATGCTGCGAAGACATGCAGCACGGCTTACGGCAGTTGTAGCGAGGAGAGACCGGATACTCTAAGCCTCTTTTCGGTGCATCAACTTCAACAGACATGGTCCGAAGTTTCTTCGTTGATTGATGTATCATGTAGCGTCTCTGCGTTGTCGATTCCGCATGTAGTCTTTTTGCTGCACGTATGATGCTTCTGCTCGGTTGATAGCACCATAGTGCTCGAGGATCAAACTAATTGGCCAGGGTGTGAAACTTCCTCGACATGATTCTCGAACGTTACGGGTTCCTGGTTCCACATGGGAGGATCAATATTCGGAAAATTGGATATTGCTACTTCCGCTACCGGGAGGAATTTATCGCCTCCATTCGAACAGACTGCAAGCATTTCTTGAGGCAAAGGTGATGTTGTATCTGGTGATGATATTGTCGGTGGAATAGCTCGCCACATGATCGACAAGCCACTTGAGAGTGAGCCCCCAACCTCTAACTCTGAAAGCCCTCTGGGAAGTTTAAGCTGCCGCTGAGGGAAGGGGGAAATCCATGATCTGGGTATCTGAAATATTATCTCGAGGCATCAGCAAACAATCTCACACCAGATGATGAAAGGCAATATAGTTGTTATCGCAGACATCGAGTTCCTTATCTACTGCGTATGGCCGTATGCACATCCAGAAATAAGGTTCGGAGACATATTCCGTTATCAAAAAGTAGTTGTGGTTTGGCAACGCAGAACATGCAGGACTCGTTTGCTGCTGGTATATTGCCAATAAGCTATAAAAGAGAAGGGTTATCCAAGGAATGCGGTGGCCGGCGAGACAGGACATGATCTGTGGTGTGGCTTGGTAATATACGATTCGTCTAGGCTCCCCCACGCTTGTAATGTTCTGGTTATCAGATGCTAACAGTATCTCAGGCTAAGATATGCGGTCCGACCATACCTCTTGGTTGTTGAAGCGGGCGAATGTGGTCGCTGGGGCATTGATGAATTGCAGGAAGTGATTCTGGCATATAAAAAGTGGACCTCCGGCCCCCACATCATACTTCATGTCCAGTTCTTGCGATATGCCGACTTTTCAGCCATCAAGTGCCCAAGAAAAAGAAGTCATCATAACATGACTAGTCTGAAGATCATCGGCTAATGTTGTGGGATAACTATTGAGCTTTGATCCACAGTATCGCTATGAGGTGTTCTAGAAAGGGAATGGTTGGTTCTTCGGTATTGAAGTATGGTGATGCACTACAACTCAACTCCCTGTGCGGAATTGAGTGGAGGACAGTTCGTGAATGGATGTATTCTCGCGCAAATCTCCATTATTAGTTTTCTCTTATTCTATTGATCGTCTAGGGACTACTTGTTCTCTCGGGCATCTCGGAGGAGACAAGGCACTGGTGGATTGCGGAGGAGTTCATGCTGTGGAATGATACTGCAATGCTGGAGGACCTCCGGGATGGCCATTAATCTTCAATAAAGTTGATCAAATAGGGAGTGCCATTCTTTACTTTAAGTGCTTGGATAACCTTGCCTGGTAAAGCACATGTTGAGGAGTCACCTCGCGTCTTGGGGTCCGCTTTCGTGAAAATCCCTCCTACGTGTCTTCCGGATGCGCAGATTTCAACATCGCATGTATCTAGTGACCAAGCATATAATCCGAAGGCAAGTCAAAGTGAGACCATCGAACGAGTCTTGCTTAGATGCTGAATGCGCTTTTCAATCCTCATATCTTCTCCCTCTGGACGGCATGATGTGGTCCAAGCTGATGATATAGAAAACCTAGTCCCTCTCCATATCTGTTCTATGTTTGGGTGTCGGGAATGCTAGATTTTAGAGACCAAATATGAATGCTTCAACAAATGTTCCGCTTGCGGAAGTGTGGAAGGGTCCGAAACAGGCCCATCGGGTGACTTCGACGGATGGTATCAAGGAACTAGAATCGTTTCAATATCGACGACGAAGAGATCTTTTCAGAAGCCGACACATAAGCATAGTGAAATCATGTCTTTGAACTTCGCTCCCACGGCATTGAAGGAGTCGAGTACAATAGCAAGCGTATCGTACTTTCTCAATCATGTTTAGGTAGTCTCCGCGAAAGGAGACATGGGCCATCCATCATCACAGCTACAATGGATTGCCCTCCCGTAGTGTCTCAATGACAGGATGTACTGGTGTAGGTTATCTCGGAAACCGCATACAGAGCCATTATTACAGTGTCTCGGTCACAGCAAGCCAAAGACTCCGGAGCAGAGCTATGAAAGACATGATGTCCGCACTGTTGAAACCCATTCCGCGAATTAATCAGGTGGTTTAATGCCATACGAAGATTGAATACCGAACGTCGACATCTCTTATCGCCAGCCAGTCCAGCGACAGGCCATGGTCTAGCGAAGTCTCGTAAATTAGCTGCCAAATATTGGGTCTTGTTGTGACGTGTTGAGGAGGCCTTCCCATGCGCGATCTGGGCATAAAGATGGAGACATTCCATGTAGTCAAACCAATTTGGTAGATTGAAGCGAATGGACCTAGACATAAAGACGGATGAGGGAACTCATTGATTTCGGTCTTGGTAAATCTGGGCATTCCCGAGGCGGAACATAAAAATGATTCCTAATCCGGGATGACTCGCAGGCTCGCAGGCATATCCGTATTTGTCCATGACATATTGAATGGAGTATCTACTCCAAAAGAACAACACGAAGCTCCTTGGACCAGTTACTCTGGCCACAAGCTCTTTCCCATAATAAAGATCCGAAAGTTTGTTGAATACTCGCGGCAGACACTGCTCACGCACATGGTACCGTTGGCATGAATGATCTCTCAGCCTTGTTGCTCGCACCAGGCTTTCTCCACACATCAGCAGCGACATCTCCGGTTCTGTCGAGCAGTCTCCGCGGCAAGACCATTTTCGAAATGGCGAACGATTGTGAAAAGCTTGCAAGAGGGTATCCAGTTTTTGTTCTCGGTCCATTTATTAGACTATCTAGTGCTTGGATGGATGGTCCAGTCCACAGCACCAGCCATCAACAGGGATTGTGAGGATTATGATCAGTGATGAAAGAGTCATCATATTAGAGCTTAGCCTGCATTGATGGCAATAATCTGGCCAGCATCCAGCTCTAGAGCTGCATAAAGCCCCTTGGTAATTTGGGTCGGTCCAGGTCATGGGAGGTTGGCCCAGTATAACATCGAACAAACTCCCGGGCAGCATTGCCAGCAGGTATGACAGATTTGATTTGATGCAGCATACAGCCAATGTAACGGATACTCGATCTCATGCGCGCTTGGTCTGGACTGATAGTGATGATAAGGTTCGATATTGAAAGGCGGTGGAACATCATCCAAATCAATGTCTGCCTTTTCGAAAATGCACACCAAGCCATTTGTGATAGCGAACTCGTTGTATAACTGGCTCAGGAGCTGATACGTCAAAGCCGGCATGTTGGCCGTGAATACGAGAAAGAGGACATGGGGGACTTGCGTCAATGTGCTTGATGATGGACGATGGCCAGAAGAACAAAGAGCGCACATAGGGTGTTTGCCTGTTGCCTTGGTGATGGAGGTTAAGCCATGAGTCCGCGAAGGGGTCATGGGTGGCGGTAGAGGAAGATTTCGGAGCCCAATTGCTAATCCAGGGTCCAAGAAGGCAATCTCATGGCCAGGATCATAGTGAGATAGTGAAAGAGACGCCGGCACATGATGTTCGATTGTGATCGTAGATGGAAGAAAGGAACCACGAAGGCATGAAATGCATGATTCCCAGCTGTTCATGTGTGGAGACTTGTGGAGTTGTCGGTTTGGGGAGCGAGCAACATCATACAAGGCTGCAGCAAAGAATGAATCTCGACAAGAGAAGTGGGTTGATGGGAACAAGAAAGGGAATTCGAAAAGCAGACAGGAACAACGTTATATATCTCAGTTTGACCCAAGAGAGTACGGAAACTCGCGTGATGTAGTAACATCGATTGGTAACATCCACGCTATTCAGCTACAAAATGCTCACCGAAAGATTCAACTATCCCACTCAAACCTCACCGCTTAAACAAGCTCCGTGCCACTAATAAACCTCCAACACATACCGCTGAGCCTCCTTGAGTGTCTCAATTTCACGCCGACTATCCACCTTCTTCCCGCCCTTTCCAAAATGCTTCGCCTTATGCTCCACCTCCACCGCATCCTGTAGTACCTCCGTGACATCCGGAACAGGCCACGTGGGTCCACAGAGATAGAAGCTTCCCTCATTCTGCAAATACGCTTTGCGGATGTCACCTAGCGTCTGCCTCATACGATCTTGGATATAGATCTTCTGAGGCTGATCACGCGAGAAGGCACGGCCGAGTAGAGTGATGATGCCCGCATCTTGATACGCCTCCCATTCCTCGCCGTACAGATACTCTTCGCGTTGGTGGCGTGAGCCCATATAGAGAAGTACCTCACCAATCTCGTGGCCTTGTTGTTTCTGGTAGGCGCGTTCTTGGACGAAGGCACGGAATGGCGCAAGACCGGTCCCGAGGCCTGCCATGATGATTGGTGCGGTAGTCTTTGGTGGCAATTTCATGACAGAGGGCTTAACCGAGACGGTGACGGGTGAGCCGATTTTGAGGCCGTTGAGATAGCGCGTTGCTTGGCCGAAGCGGTCTCGGCCTTTGGGATCGACCCATGCTACGGTGACAATGAGGAGGGCGACGGAGTTCGGCGTCACGTGTTGTGACGAGGCGATGGAGTATTCGCGACGTTTCATTGGGCTGACGATACGAACGATGTCGTGGAAAGAGGGGTGAGCGGAGGGATATTCAAGAAGGATATCGGCGAAAGTGATCGTGTCTTCTTCTGCGCGACGTTTGAATTCCGCAGCACCCTCCGGTCCGGCCAGGGCAAGCAGCTCTTTCTTCTCCTTTTCATCATCGGCAAAATCTGCGAGAGCCTCGTAAAATCGCTTGGGAGGTCGACCAAATATATCGATGTTTTGAATGAGTGTTTGGTAGACGGTGCGATTGACGAGGACGTGAGGGTCTTCTCGTGATGGTACTTCCACAACTTCTTCAGGATTGAGCCCGTACCACTTGATGAACTCTTCTACTTCTGCTTTGTCGTTCTCGGCGTGGATGCCCAAAGCTTCACCGATAGCGTACTTGAGCCCAGAATCTCCCAGATCGAACTCAATATGGAAAATGTTTCGATCATACGTCAGTGGTGTCAGCCGACGGTGTTCTTTCACATAAGCAACGCTAGTCTTGATACCAAGATCCGGACGAAGAGCAGCCTGTGTACCATATGCTTCTTTGAAAGAAAGACCCTTTGCCGCGAGCACCCACGATTTGAGTAGGCTCTCCGGTTCTGGTTCGATGCGATTGAAAGCGGAAAAACTATTAACATTGATGTCAGATGGTAGTGGCTCGCTTTCGACGTCTTCCTCGACAATTCCCCATGACTCTGGGACCTCAATTTCGCGAAGAGCAGTCTCAAGTTCACTTGCGAGCTTCTCAAATACCTCAGGACTACCGTTGAAAGCAGCCAGTTTTGAGACATCCGAGCTAGGAAGATCATCTTTTGCAACTTTTAGGAAGGCCAGCTGAGTTAGGTAGGACTCCAAGGTCGAATCTTCTGCAACACTTTCGGACAGCGTGGGGTCAAGGACAAAGAGCTCAACGTCCTTTCCAAAGATTGCTTTTCGAAGGGTAGGTGAGAGTTTCTTCTCTAGATCCTCATCTTTGACTCCGGGAAGTTTGACAATTAGAGAACTGTCAGCCTTAACACTGTTAAGAACGTCGAAATCTTTGAATAGGCTCTCATCACCAACAAAAGAAACGTCAGCTTGTTCAACAGAGTACGGAGCCTCGATGGTATAGTTAGAGTTGCGAATATCAGTTCGAACCACACCTCCTCGCACTAGGTTGTCATGACCTGTATGGATCGTAACGTTGGTTGCAGAATCTGAGGAAAGAAGCTTTCCAACAACGGTGGGCGCATTGGCAGCGGGAGACTCGGCAATATTCCAGAAGCTGTATTGTTTTACCGTTGCAGTGTCCAGAATGTCAACGTACGAGCGGACTTCTTCCGACTGTGTCTTTTCGCCATAACATTGTTGAAAGACGTCAAGGATGTTGCTTGGCGTCCAAACTTGCTCTCTCCCATATTTGATATCCGTGACTGCGACGTTCCTGTCAAAAGAGAATTGAACGGCGGCCAAAACATCCGAGTACAATCGGGAGTATTCAGCATTATCGAACACTGCAGCCTCGTCTTTGACTTGACCAAGAACAGCGATGTTCTGAGTAGTCTTCGGGAGGACTTCTAGGAATGCCTCCTCCACGAAAGGTCGGTAGACTCGCACATTGATGACACCTAGTTTATCACCGTCTTTCGATAGTGCTGAGGCAACTTGAGCGGCCAATGATGCTTCGACAGTACCAAAGACAACCAGAACGCTTTCGGGTTCTTGGTGTCCATAGTATTCGAAGAGTTGATAGTCCGTACCGAACTCATCGTTAAAAGCATTGAGGAGGCGGACAACACGACCTTCATTATCAGAGTGCTTTTTCTCCGGGCCAGCAGTAGCTTTCAACACAGCCTGGTAATTATTGTATAGGCCTGCTTGATCCAACACATCTACAACCCTGGTTGTTTCTCTTCCAACGCTTATTCCGTCATATGTGTGAATGGTAGGGACGATGCTTGACAGTAGAGTCGCAAAAAGTGACATGTGTTGGGCCTCAAATGCCGAAGCACTGGAGACAAGCCCCAAACCCAAATCATCTGCTATTGTCAGGGAGGAGACATAGTCAGTCACAAGCCCTGAGGTTGAGCCGGCCGTATAATCGACTGCCGCAATATGCGCCGTCAAAGGGTTCGCGACTGAGTACAGCAGGGATAGCTGGTCAAGGGCCGGGCGGAGATATTGGAGCGTGGCGGAAGATGCAATGATGGACTGTGGAATGTGTCGTTTCGCAAGATCAAAATCTTTTGAGAACATGTATCCTAAGGCTATGGAGCCGGCGCCGGTTCTGGTCTCCATGGCGGCAAGGCCTGTCTCGTATCCAAATGCATTCTTCTCCTTGTGTTCCAACCAATGCTTCAAAGCTACGTCCAAATCGAAGGATTCCACCGAGTAGGAGAATATCTTGTCGGACAATGTATATGCGACCTGCTGGACGAGGGTCTGGGCGGTCAAATAGGTAGGTCCGCTAATCGAAGACAGCGATAGATCCTGTCCAAAGGGAAGGCTCGTAGACTTCTCTGTGAAGGGTTTCAGAGGTTTTGTGTCTTCGTGGGCGGCGCCAGGGCCAGCGGATTCGGATTGTTGAAAATGCATTTTGACGACACGCGTGAGGAATTGAAGGATCGGGAGGTACTCGAGGTATCACCCCGGCGAGTAGAGGAATGGAGGAGTAATGCAGGCGCTCAACTCGGATGGTTGAAGATGTGGAATGAAGAGGCGGGATATTTTTTGGCGATATCGGCATTTGACCTCTGCCGAGGCGTTTGAAATCAACATTGGGGGCGAGCCATTGGCCCAGAGCGGCGAGCATTGGGTTTGACGCTTGAAAGAAATTCCTCGAGCACGCCATTCTCGGTGACGCATCATCGTTTGTCCGATCTGTCCGCACAGACCACCTGGACAAATCAGTGAGTGTTGCGCAACTCCAGTTCCATCTCTTATAAATCTCTTATACAGTACGACGGTAGAATATAGGATATATACTTGATACCATAACAGATGAATGGTAGAGATTGAGTTCGAAGATTCTCCTGTAGACGGATTTTGCCTTCACCACCTTATTGATCCTTCAGACATGTGTTCGTCAACGCCACGAGTGTAGGCCCCAGGATTTCAATTTCTCACCAATGAACATTCAACATCTCTCTAAATAATATTCTCATCAGATTATCCAAGTTATGAAGCATTATCTTCTCCTTCTCTTCCGTTTTGTACATGCCATGCTTGCCAACAGCAAAACTCACCAAGAAAACCCTTCATCTCTTTCCTGCCCTCACACTCATCCCTTCAAAGCTCAAATCCGATACCCTTCCTACTTTTCTGACCCTCTCACTCTCCCATCCGTCTACAATACCCTGACAACCTGCCCCAACGTCTCATCCCTGCACCTCAGCATTGCCCGAGGCGGCGGCTGCTCTGTTGAGGACGGTCCCTGGAATTTTGATTTCAAGACTGGTGACACATTCCCTGCACTCACGGAGCTTCGCATTTCGGGGTATGACTTTGATGATTATTGGCAGTATCGCGAGGATAGAAGAAAGGCGGGATATGATCGCTCTTGGACATGGGAGTACACGTGGATGGATGTGTTTACGGGGAAAGGACCGAGTAGACAGGTCTTTCCGCCGATTCCAACGGAACCGAAGCCAATGTGGGCGGATTATTTGGGCAAGAATCTCAAGATGTGGAGGCAAGCTATGAACTGGACGAATTTAGAGGTCTTGCAAGTCAGAGAGCCAGGGCCAGGATTTCTCATGAAGATGGCAGAGCCAGGGGCTTTGACGAGTTTAAGAAAGTTGAAGGGTATATCCAAGGATGGATTCTGGTATTATTGGGAAGAAGGATGTCTGGAAAAACGCAAGGAAGAGCTTTGGATGGAATTTGTGAAGAATGCTGGAAGAGCTGGCAATGACTCCGCAGATGCAGACTGGACTCTAGGGGAAGGCGAGGAGAAACGAGTCAAAGGTTTAGAAACGTTACAACTGCACGGTCCGATATCTCTCCAAGCCTTCATCTCTCAACTCCTGCCCATCCACGGTCCTACTCTTTCCAACTTATTTCTCCGCCAGTACCCATACAACGCAACGACGGCGAACCTCACGACCAATCACCTTTCCTCTCTCTCCACAATCCCAGGACTCAACACGCTAAACCTCGATCTTCCTCTCAATACCACTACTTGGCCTTTCGACCTTCTCGAACACCTCGCCCGCATCTCCAACCTTCAACATCTAACTCTTTACCTACATATTCCTCAGCCTTCTCGCAGGCAGTGCGCCAATGGGCATCGTATCTGTGACAGTTTACAGATGCACCGCGAACCGGCTTTTCGTAAGCAGCATCCGAGGTTCAATCTAAATGAAAACATAGCATACGACCTCTTCATCTTCCTGCGGCAGGAGAAGAAGACCCATGGTGGCACAGAATTGCTGGACCTTACCCTCTGGGATAAAAATGGCAAGGGCGTGGTCTGTGACGTGCTGGATAAGGAGGGCGTCAGGAAGCGAGAAGGGAAAGCATGGTGTGTTGCTGCTTGTGAGTCGGAGGATTGGGAAGTGGAGGAGATGCCCGGACGATTCGGGGGCTTCAGTAGGACCATAGATTCGTCGGAATACGAAGATGAAGAGGAGAGGGAGTTGAGAATGTTGCAGGGAGAGATAGAGTGGGTCCAGTGAGAAATTAGATCATAATATAATTATCCTTTCTACCTCTATATATTAATGCCGGGGAGAGTATAACGCGAATAGATAAGACTAATATCAGAAAAGCATTGCTCCTACCATTCCCGCCACCCCAACACCTATCCAGAAGTTTCCTCTCCCCATCCGCCTTCCAGCCCCACTTCCAGCCGGACAGACGAACCCTGGATACTGTTTCTTACAGTCATCACAATATTTCCCAAACTTTGCTAAATGTGCAGCGTTGATGAAGTCGTTGGTTTGGGCGCACCCAGATCCATTAGCATTTAAGAGTCCACAACAGCAGGGCATGCGTGCAGTGTCAGGATTACCGACCCAATCGGCATTGGAACCGACGTCGCAGACGGGGAGTGTGAAGGTGCCTTGGAAAGCAACACCTTGGTCGAATGCTTGCGTTGCAGAATTGCCGGATAAGGAGGCTCGAATACGGGCGCTAGTGTCGTTGGTGTTGTAGTCGAAGCCTTGTGCTAGGAAGGAATGGAGGCTTCCTGCTGTGATGCTCTGTTTCAGAGGAGCGGAATTAGCTTGGTTTAGGGTTCTCTGGCAGACTCGTTACGTACAGAGGCGCTGATGTTGAATGTGGAGTTTCCTAGGGCCTGTAAACCCGGTGGAGTTATATACTTTCCATGTGAATCGAGACTGTACCTGTCAGATACTAATCTGATCTTGTGGAAAGGCACTTTATATTACCTATAGAGACAACAAGCTCGACCATCTTCAACGAAAAGGGAAGTGCCATTGCAAGATGCCGTACCATTTGTGCACATGACGAACTGCTTTGAGGAAGCTGTCGGACTTCTTTGGAAAGCGTCAGTGGCTCAATTATGAACTGGCAGAGATGGTACACTCACTTCCATTGATCGTCAACCACATGAGCTATGATGTTCTGAAAATAATAGTTTTCAATTCCGGTGACTGTGAGGTTGTAACTCAGAGTAAATCTACCGCCGGCAAAGTAATCTCTGGAATCAAGTTAACCCGATGAATATTCGACAATAGAGCCAATTCGAGGAAACCCGTACACTATGCTCTTCACCGAAGTATCCGGTTTGCCGCTGAAAAGTGTGTTGGTCCAGTTTTCGAGGCCCATGGAGGTGTTGAATGAAAGGTCTTTGAGACTAGTGCCGAGCTCCTGCATTGTGTTGAGGTAGTACATACTATTAATCTATCAACATGAGGAACCGACTCTGAAAACAATGAATATACCTTGGATTGCCCGAGTATGGCTGAATCGTGGAAACGCCCCCAGTGACGAATGCCGCAGCACTACCTGAAAGAGCGCCACCTGCAATGGCAATCTCCTCCGGAAGGAACACGGGTATAAATGCGAGTATGGATGAGAGAGCCACTGCCACCCATGTCCAAGGATTGACCTTCGTAGGTTTGGGGTGCCAGGGGAAGAAGTCTTTTGTCATTGCCCCCACATCAAGGCCTAAGTCTCCTTTTGCATCTTCGATTCCGTTCTGAAAAGTGTGTGTGTCAGCAGCGGCCTTTCAGTAGTACTTTGGGGCTAACCTTCAGAATATTTAGAAAGGTGTTTAATTGGACTATACTGATGGCAATAAAATACGCACATTTTTGACCACCGGCGGCCTGAAATGCTGTGCAGTCTTAGTATGGGTCAAATAAAAGTCAAGTAGGGCCAGGAAACGTACCATTGCAATCGGGAACTGTACAAGTGGATAGGTAGCCTATTCCACACTTCTGTGCGTGCTGACCAGTGAGCTGTGAAATGTATTCGACAAAGGTTGTTTCCCCAGAAGCCCAAAAATGTTCA
Source organism: Hysterium pulicare CBS 123377 (assembly GCA_000467715.1). Taxonomy (NCBI): domain Eukaryota; kingdom Fungi; phylum Ascomycota; class Dothideomycetes; order Hysteriales; family Hysteriaceae; genus Hysterium; species Hysterium pulicare. The sequence goes on from AJFK01000147.1 coordinate 62,422, forward strand.
TCATTTGCGAGTTTCTGGTCACAGTTCTCGGTAATCCAGTTCTCTGGAGAGGGATTCCAAGATGGGTCATTGCAAGGAAGAATGGTAGGTAACGGGACATAGGAAACACCTGAAGATGGCGCTGTTGCGGACGAACGTACTGCAGAAGATACCGAGTTGAATGGGCTCGGGGCGGGGCCAACCGATGCTGGCTGCGATGATACTAGTGGTGAGGCAAGTGTAGATAGTGCTGGTGGTTCCTCAAATGACTGAGCAGGCGCAGGAGAAGCTAGAAGACTCGATATGATTGCGGATGTTGGTATGGAAAGGAGTGCGACGGAGGACGAAAGAATAGAAGGTTGTACGCTCGAAGATACTGCAATCGAGGACACATCTGCAGACGAGGCTGAGATTGATACTGCGGAAGATGATATGTTGTTCAGGGGAGCGGCGCTTTGTCGCGGTACAAGAACGTGAGAGGCAGCAACAGAAAAGGCAGCGAGATTGAACAACATGATGAATTCACGATGGTCGAGTTTTGATCATGTCCTTGTGGATATAAACTGATCCGGATGACTCGGAGAATTCATGGCACACCTATGTGCTGATAGCCACAGTGGCTTGCCAAGAGACCAACCAATAGAATACAGCCTCTACGCCTGCGAGAGCCTTGAAAGCTGCGCAAATAGCCTCGCATTTGGGCATATTGGGCGAGAGAACAAGGTTAAGCGATTTTCTGTTGTTCTCTGACGAACTGCGAATCCCGAATAGTGGATACATCGTACACAGCCCTCAGCCTTACCGATGGGCGACAAGAATCGTTGCCGCCTCTTTCGCGGCAGCCTAATCAGAGCCCCAGAGTTGACCTGGCCGCTCTTCCTTCCAATTGATCGATCATCTCGGCGATCGTGGTCCAACAAAGCTCGACACACAGTGCTACTCTGGCCGGGAAATTTGGCCGAAGTTCAGGTCCGTGGTTTGTAGAAATGGTTCTAGTTGGCTAGTAGTCGCTAACACATGATAATTGCAGAAAGTTCAATTTAATTGACTTTCAAGATTGTTTGAACAAGTCCTGGGGGTTTACCGCTTGACCTTGCTGAAGGAGTGTGATGATAACCTGCAATACGATGTTTAGTTTTACGAGAACGTGGAAGTTGCACCACATGTTTGAGTTCAAGAGGTATGTTTGGTAAGCGGTAGTGAATTGGCAATAGTAATCCATAGCTGGAAGGGAAGAAGACAAAGGTGTTCACGATTTGCGGAAGTAGGAGATATAAATGGAAGTGCGTTGATACCAATCGCGCTAATCCGTAAAGGGATGGTGGGGATTTCGGCCATTCATCTGCGCATTGCTCGTATCCAGGGCAGTACATCACCCATCAGCGCAATGCTCTCAACCTTCCTTTCTTCGGTCATACAGACTTCAGAATTCCAAGTAACACTCAACCATGGCCACCGAGACGACGCTTGAAGCCCAATGCCTCTGCAAAGCCTCAAACGCTTCCTTCACGATACCAACTAGTTCCCTACCACTTCCCACCCACCTCTGCCATTGTTCGATTTGCAGGCATACACATGGCACCCTTTGCGTCTTTCACGCGCCAATTCCTTCGCCGATTATGAACCTCGCCACATTCACGTCGTACGCGTCTTCCGAGAATGTAACACGGTACTTCTGCACCACCTGTGGTACGCATATGCTTGACTACGCCAAAAGCGATAAGCAATGGTGCATTGCGACGAGTGTAGTAGACGGACCAGAGAGTCTATGGAAGTATACAGAGCATCGCGCTTTGGAGAGCACAAGAGATGGCGGATTGAGCGTTTGGCTCTCCGAAGTCAACGGAATAACTATGAAGAAGAATGGCTTGGACAATCTAGAACAGTCTCCTGGCGACGAATCGGAGGAGAAACTTCACGGTTACTGCCACTGTAAAGGTGTCGAAATTTACATCTCACGCCCTACAGAAACCGCCTTGAACGATATTCCTCCTATGCTTAAGCCCTCAAATCCCAACAAATGGTACGCCACCAACGATGTCTGCACTACATGTCGTCTTTCTTCTGGCTGCGCAATCATTCAATGGGCTTTCCCGACCATGGATTGCGTGGCTCTGCCAGATGGCTCTCCCTATCGTCGGATATTTGGAACCTTGAAAGAGTATAAAAGCTCACCGGGGGTTACGAGAACATTTTGTGGACGGTGCGGAGCTATCTGCGCATACCATGTTGATGACAGACCGAAAATGATTGACATTGCAGTCGGCCTTCTGGATGCCAAGAGCGGAGCGAGGGCTGAAGATTGGCTTGAATGGAGATCTCATAAAGTTTCCTATGAGGAAGACGTCGTATTTCATGATCTTGTGGATGGATTGAAGGCTGGGCTGAAGATTCATGCCGAGAAAACAACCTCTTAGCAATCACGTAATTATCACAAGGCATCTAACGGCGGGCAATGTCTAACCTTCACTATTACGGAGTACAGATCGCAGTGCTTCGATTCTTCACCGGCTATGCTTATGTTCTCTTCCTAGAGCTGAATTGCGTGGCTGCAGCGTGGATGTTCGCTCCGCGTAGCTGAACTGTTTGCATCCAATCTGACAACATTCAGCCTAACGCCACAAAAAGCAAGCATGCGTCTTCCCGGAAGATCCCTCTTTGACCTTGGGCATAGCGATCTGATCGGCATGATTTTTGCTGAATAGGGGTTTTGATCACACAATATCGTCCTCGAATCATCTCTCGACGCTGATAGCAATACTTCAGCCCTGCAGCAACGTGCCCGCTTTTAGAATATGCAGAACGCCCAAAATTTGGTGTGCATTTCAGCAGCAGAATTGAGGCTCTTTACAAGTCACAAGTTTCAATTCTTAATGCTCGAAAACCCGGGCTCGAGTGCTAACAGTTTTCGAACAAGTCGATGCCGCTTAACGTAGGCAGTCTCCTTTACTACATCATGTCTACTTTCTATGATCGCCACGATCTTGTTGTTCTTTTCTTCGCTTTGTTTCTCTTTTGCAACTCAAAGATCCTTGTTCAGGCGGAAGACGAGCCACTTCACTCCGTCACAATCGAGGGTTCCCT
>AJFK01000148.1:0-69874 GCA_000467715.1 Hysterium pulicare CBS 123377
GGAACCACGAACCACAGCAATTCAAAGATTCTTTGCGAAGTTCCAGCGGCTTGGTCCAGTATTATAGTATTTTATGTCGGCAATTATGCCGCCCATGCTGCAACTATCAAGACTTGGCCTGGGGAAGCAACGTTCAGCATCGTCCGAGCTATTCTCTTTGCCGTCTTCCTGCCTGCTTCAGGGGTATCTCGAGGCTTGAATGCTATTTTCCGCCATGCTATTACGGCTGAAACTGATCTACAAGAAGCTGCGAGAGCTGGTGCTCTCTGCATGGTTGTCCGGAGCCAACGCTGGCCTCAGGGTATAGAGAGTCACAGAAGTGAGTTTCAACATTGCCAATACTATTCTCAAGAGACTAATACTTGCGCAGTTCAGAACCGCCGTACTGAAGCCGTACGCTACGAGATTCGAGACGGTACCTGGATGAAGGAACTTCCCAGAACATGGCCGTATTTCGATACCTCCGTTGAGCGTCCGGTGCCGACGAGAGTACAGAAGCGTGGGGTGAGAGGCTTCATAAGACAGATGTTTGATACCGAACGGAAGATCCACGGAACTTGCGAATTTCCAGACGGCGCTCCATATTCCCTAGCTTTCGTTCCCAGGAATGCAGCGGTTGAAACCATGGACGGAGCAAACATTCCCACACGCTTACCATCATCTTATAGTTTCGTCAAAGCGATCATTGCCCTTCTCCAAGCACTCTATGCTTCCGCTACTCTATGGCGAACCGCCGGACCTCAGATCGATAAATACGGATACGCGGCCTTTGGCCTCACTGTCGCTCCATACGCGATCATGTCATTAGTGAATTTGCTAGGCAATATACTCACTCCTGACTATCCTGCATTGTTCATAGTCGAGAACGAAATCCTACGGGAAGCGCGAAAAGCTGGAGCATACATTGATGGAGTAGTTGGCAAGCTGAAAGAAGGATCTGACGTGGCGTACAAAGCTTACTTGGACTCCTCGGAATATATAATTCAGGATTCGGTAATTACACTTCGCAGGTTACGGGACCACCCACGTCTCCCTCCAGTTGGAACCTTGACCGAACTACGAGATAGCGAAGACATCATCGAGGAAGCGCAGTCCAAAGTCGATGTTTATTTTCCAATCAAAGTCGAGCGGATTTCATCAACAGCTAGCAATCATTCATCAACAAATGAGTCCGCAAAGCCGCGAAACCCAGTTGTCCTTGCATGCCCTCCTTTTGAACATCTCGACGATGCTCGACCCATCAGGGAAGAGGTCCGGAGACAGCCGGCGCGAACACCAACTTTCAACAGAGACAAACGTGTCTTGCGTTCTTTTCAATCCTGGTTTATCTGGAACTCCCGGAATCGTTCGGAGACCGCCATACCATGGTACTCATACATCTTTTTCATTTTGATCACCATGTTCGTGGGTTCACTATGCCTCATCATCGTCGGCGTTCTATCGCGCATGCGTGAAAACGAGAGTACGCACGCTCAACGGGTTTGGATGATCTCCTGGATGACCTTTGGCTTCACTATTGGTCCTGTGGTAGAATTGTTATCAGTAGCCATGGATTGGCGCGATCTAAAAGGTAGAAGCCTAAGAACTCGGTGGAAAGTAGTGGCTATTTTCGTGTTCTTGATTTATGCTGCACCATCGATTGGAGGCTATGTTACTGTCGGACAGATGTTGAGGGAGTACGGGAGCTGCGTTTTCTTATATTAGAATTCAGGTGGGTGGTGCAGTTAGTTGGTGGGCAGTAACCAACTAATTGCACTAGGCAGGTGTTCTCGCTTAGGTTTGTCCGCCTTGGCGCCTTAGAACACAGTGGGTTCGATTCCCGCACCTACCCCCAAGGGGCTTTCTGCATTTTCTGGTGGCCTTCGGATTCTAGTTTGGAAGGTTGGAGGGTCTCGGCGAAGGGCTAGACTATGTAGCTTGGGCTGCAGAATCACCAAATAGACGCTTGAAGTTTGGTTCAACCAACACCCAGTTAATAGGTGGTTTTGGTGCGGGGTTTGCCCTCGCTCTCCCCTATAACTAGCTAGTCAACAGTCTGCATATTCTAATAAGAACGGGTCGGACGTTAAATTAATATTTTTTTATGTTAGAATTCACGTAGGCCTAGTCGATGGCTGTTCATGAATGTATAAGCCTCCCCTTTACATGATACTGTAAGATGGATCGCGTTTCCTATGCTACTTTCGGGATGACCTCAAGGATGGCAACTTGCTTTAATGTCTTTGCCAGCGTCTACATCGGCTTTGTAGGCTGATAGTGAAGCAAGTCCTCCAAATCATGATGTGCGCTCAATTTCATCTGGGTTTAAGAGGAGCTGGAAGGAGATGTGACGTGGGATTTAGATAGCAAGTCCACTTTAGAATATGAGTGGAGTGGCGGTGCTGACCTCCACGCAGCATTCCAAGGTTGCATATGATTTTCATCAGCGGCTTAATGCGAAGTCTGGTTGTCGCCACGTAAAAGTGCGGGTAGGCGCATTAGTCCTGCATGCTATGACGGCATCAGCCACAGCCCTCACTCCAAGTTTTTTATATTTCCCCCCCATTCACTCGACCCGTGGTAGAACATCACAGATAAGTCTCGCAAACACTACTCCAACAAGTTACAAAACGATCGCCTAGCTCTCTGATTCTAGTTCACACTCTCTATAATCGTCCAAAATGGTCAAAGTCGTCGAAAACAAGGTCGTCGACCTAGATGTCATGCCCGGCAGCAAAGAACAGCGCGAAGCCGTAGCACTGGCAAAGTAATCAACCACCCTGCCTCCCCGCTACCGCTCATCTAAACCTTCCTATCCATTTCGCTTCACTCTCTTCCTTGCTAACTACTCAACCCGTCCAGAGCCCAAGCGGCAGGCCTCGTTCCCGGCGACGAAGCAGCAAATAAAACGGCAATCGATAACGCCGGAAATGCCGTTACTGCAGTCGGAGGCACGGTAGGGGGTGCTGTCAAGGGACTCGTAGATACGACTGGAAACACGGTGGGAACATTGGGAGAAGGCCTGGCGGGAACGGTGCAAGGCGTGGGGTCTGGTCTGGGAAGTGCAGCCAAATTTGGCGGGGGTGCTTTGGATGGTGCCGGCAGGGGAATTGGTGGTGCCATGGGATTTGGTGGGAAGAAACAGGAAGGTGGGGAGGAGGAAGTGCAGACAGACCTTGGGGAGACCAATCAAGGAGCCGTCAGTTTGGAGGATAAAGAGGAGCCTAAGGGAGAAGAGAAGGGAACAGAGGAGGAAGTGAGTGAGCCACAGAATGACCTTGGGGATACTGACCAGGGAGCAGTGAACCTAGAGGATAAAGAGGAGCCTAAGGGGGAAGAGAAGGAATCTGTGGAGGAACCTCAAGTGGAGGAGGAGGAAATTGTGGAGGAGCCTAAGGGAGAGGAGAAGGAAACGGTGGAGGAGCCTAAGGGAGAGGAGAAGGAAACGGTGGAGGAGCCTAAGGGGAATGAGAATGAAACAGAGGAGGAGCCTAAGAGGGAAGAAAAAGAAACTGTGGAGGAAGCAGAGGAGGAGGGGGAGATTGAAGAAGAGTCTGGTGAAGAAATAAAAAAACCCAAAAAACTCGAAGTTCGAGGGGAGACCCAAGAGGAGACTGGGGAGGAAATAAAGAAACCCAAGAAGCTGGAAGTTCGAGGGAAGAATCAGGAGACTGAAGAAGAAATAAAGAAACCTAAGAAATTGGAGGTCCGAGGATAGGCTGATGCTTCGGATCATGTGGCATAAGTGGAAGAGGGAAATCACGACTGTATGAGTATATGAATTTGATATTGTTTTGGCTTATTTGGGGAATACATAGGCATTTCAAGTGCTTAGCAGACACTATTTCTTCATATTGAATTTCCGTAAACCGATTTTTGTCATAACCTAGTCTCGTGATTAATGTTGAAGCTTAAGTGGAAGTCATCGCTATGTGACGGTGTTCATAGCACACGTGCAGAACAAAGAAGTTATGAGAGTGTCTTTGTTCTTAATTGGCTTTCCGAATGTTCACATTGATGTTATCGGCTCTTCAGAATCTTTCATGCTGTACAAAGACATACTTCAGCATTGTTCACGACTGTATCTCACGACATAAAACCGTCTCGCATTACCACCATTTCTTTGTCTTCATCCTCACACTTCCAAACATATAACACCATATCTACGTGCAACCACGACTTCTCAACTCAAACACGCAGCTATGCCGTCTTCTCGCATCTCCCCAGAGTCCTCCTGCATTCCCTCCTCCCGCATCGCACCCGAATCTTGTCGCACGCCTTCTTTTCGCATCGCACCTGATTGGAGCAAAGAACCCTCTTCACGAATCTCACCTCCGAGAAAAGAATCTTCATCGCGCATATCACCTCCGAGCGGAGCGAAGGAGCAAGGGACGAAGGAACGGCGTCTTGCAGGGTTGTGGGAGAAAATTAAGGTGAAGAAAGATGAAGGGACTTGATGGCTTGTACAATGGTTTTCTCTAAGAGGACATTAATGGTTTCTTTAATTTGACAATGGATTTACCTCTCTACCGTATGTTCTCTTTCGGGTAATTTTGTGATCGAATGCGTTAAGAACAAGAAAAATCACGCGGACAGCTTGCTATGGTGCTCTTGTAACAGACCTAGGTTCCTAAGGTTGTTCTCTTAATCTAGTATCGCTACAAACCCCCCTAGGCATCCAGCAGCAACGGAAAGAACCTCTTTAGCGGCCTCTCCGACCCTCCACATGCTGCCTCATTTCAGCAGACAACTTGGAAACTCAAGGGAAGAGAGTGTGGTGATGCAGAGTATGCATATTGATGAGATACGAAGGTGAGGAATGAAGACGAATGAAGAGGGAAATGGTACCAGCAGAGCGCCTGGCTACAGTGGTCCCGCGGGATACATCTGCCTCACGTATATCTGCTATGTCCCTGGCGAACAAATGCTGAACCATGTCTGGATAGAAGCAAAGACAGAGAGATCCACAAATGTAAGTACCTCATTGATGGGCACTTCAGCAACCCCGATCTGATTACAAATGATTCCCTCAGAGTCACAGTTAAGTTCCAAATCCTCATGCCCGTTACCCGTGGCCTGTCCCCTATTGTGGTTGAGTCACCTCTCACTCATGCAATAACTGGAGTGTAGACACTCACCCGACGGTAGATACATATCCAAGAACAACGACATGTCCAACTCGAGGGTAGCCAAGAAAGCTTCCGTCGCCACAGGGATACATGTCGTTTCCAACAGGCTCCGCACCAGGCACTGAAATGGAACACTGAGAAACCCCAGCTGCCGTGTTCAATGTGGCCTGGATGGTCTTTGTTCCATCCCGGTCGCTGGTGGTTAGATTGGAGACTTGGAACGGAACTAACCCAGTGGATGGCACTTGTATTGGCCCCGTTTCGGCATGAAAAAGAGTTTGATTAAGCTCAACCACGCGTAAGCGGTGATTATGTTTAAAGCTCTCATTTGTGGTTAATTTCATTGAATGATGTAGCGGTGTTGCTTTGATTTTGCGTTGAGTTCTCGTTGGTATTTGGTTTCTTTGGTTCTGGTTTACACGGTATCGTCACCGTTGACGACAAGTTTCGGCATGTACAACATTGGTAACGTTGACTCCTTCGACGACGACGTGTGTGCCGGCTACTAGTTGCCTACTTCTTAGGGAATGGAGCGGAAGTACTAGATTTATATAGGGTGTGGGCCAATTGCTGCTATATAGAGTAATTTAGCGATTGTGGCGCTTGGTTGAAAGCTAGTGCTCGAGCCAATCAACCTACTATAATACTGGACTTTATATCGTGATGTAGTCAAGGAAGTTTTCTGTGAATACTGAGTTTGACGAACTCAGGCCTTCTTCCGCTAGTTAAGGACTCATTGAGCGTGACCATAAGCCTATTATAGACAGCCTCGCCGAGATGGGCAAGAGTTGGTTGCACAATCTGTGTGCGGGTCGCATATGGCTCGTGCAGATAGGTTTCTCTTAACAAGATACGCCGGCGATGGTGAATCAGCTTTTACAGAATACTATTAGGACCGGCGGTGCAAGACCTTTATCGATGACATGATGCGTGGTGGGGAACTAACCTGTTCAGGTTTCCCCTAGGCGTGCCACACTCTACTTTGTACTTTATGAAATCCTTCTCAATTGGCGTTGGAATGAAAGTTCCTTACTTTTCATTTTGTGCTCATTCTGTTCGCCTTTAGTGTACTTTATTCTTTGTCCACACGGCCGCAGGTGTTAGACTCCAGCCGCCGTCACGGCGGAAGTTCATAGCAAGGTGACTCTCATCTGCAATGTTGTCTTCAGTCCCGTCTATTTTCATTATCATTCTACTTCTTCTCTTTCTTAGCCTCCATGGCGTTGAGGGTGTGCCGTACACAAGAAGAGGCTCCATTCTTTGCGGGGATGAGCAACGCACACGACCACGAAACGCCTCTCCGGCCATGACAGCGTGTACTCGCAGCTTCCATCTAATTTAGGATCCATTAATCGCGTGGTTCATGTGTCCAGATAAGCTTCGGTTGTTGGGTTGTAATATGAACTGGCGGCTGGAAATGTCCCTCTCGCGTATTCTAAAAGTAGAAGTGGGAGATAAGAATAAGGTTGCACCCCCAAAAAAAAAACCAAAAAAAAAACCTTCGTGAGCAACAATACTTCAATCTTTGCGGGCAACCTATCAATAAAAAATTCAAATGTATTCTTCTTAAGTAAAACTAGTTCTCTTTCTAGGCTTTACATTTCTGGCTAAAATATTCGTAGCTGTAGGTTGCTTTGTTCTCAGGCTAAGTTGGAAGTTCTTCCCGTCGCTTTACCTTATGAGAGTGCCCAGAGCCAGGTGAGCCAGGGAACCCAGGTAGCGGCACGACCCGGCCGGGCCGATGCGCCCAAACCGCTCACCACCACCAATGACAACCCCACCAACTCCATCCTCACCCACGCCTCATACCGCTGATTCCACCATCTAATTTTGTGCAAAAATGACTGGTAGTGACTGTCATGCTGAATAGGGGGTCCCGAATGACACGCTAGACTCGCGTCTTACCACTCGCATCCGCTATATGCACGCCGTTTCTGCTCACTGCGGCGAACCGTCAAGCGTCCGACCTGAATATAGATAAAGACGAGGACCAACCAGAACCAGGCAAAAAGTACCTCAAGTAACGTCGTGTAAGACCTGGCAGAGTACTTGGAGAGATTCAACAACCTGAAATCCGTAAATATGTGTGAAAGAAACCCGGGAGTTATAAAGACTTTGCTCTTAGAATGACCTAGAAGTTTGGCTAGCATTGCCCGTCATCTTTATGTTCCAAAGTTGGACCCGTCTCTGGACCCGACTCTCTGGTTCTCTGCCTTTTACTGTGCTGTGCCGCATTTCCCTTCAGCAAAAGATCAAGCGACATAGCATACTTGCCTTGCCTTCTGCCTGTTTCTCATCTATGTTTGTCCGATAACAATGCGGCGAAGCTCTGGGCCTTGTACTATAGTCTTTCGCATCCATACATATATCTCACTCTTGTGGTCCAATGCGTAGTTACTCCTTTCATTCTCAATTCTCGATCTTCGATTCATCATGAGTCCGCAACTTCTCATTCAAGCATCCCAAGGTCGCTCAGCCGGCAAAGGCAATGTTAGGACTCTTCTTCAATCTTCCGAGCCTCCTAGATCTCCTACGGCAAAATTAGGTCGCTGTGATGCTCTTGAAACCAACGGGCAGCCTTGCAAGGCTATGCTACCTACGGAGGGCGACCCCTGGTGTAAGCGACATTGTAAGGAGATGAAAGAGGTAGACGCGGAATGGAAAGAAGCACAGAGAGAAGCTAAAAAGATTCAAGCGCTCACCCCTGACTCTGCGAAGCAGAAAGTGCTCAAGCTCCGTCAGGCCATCGACCTTAGAAGGCAGGTCCGCGAACGGTTCTATCCAAGAGGTGGCGACACGGCCGATCATGTCCAGTGGATCATGAAGCTAGAACGCGATATCAGGAATCTGGCGGATTCAATACTAAGTGCGCTTTCACACCTTCACCCAATTTTGTGCTATAACGACTAACAAATGACTAGTGTCAAACTTTGCTCGCCATCCAACACCGGATATCCCGGAGATCATCACACCAGTGGCCGAACGTTCGGAATTGTCTGCAAAGATAATGATACTTCAGTCACCTTTGGATCCTAGAATTCCGATCAGCTCACTGGAGAACATGCCTGATGACGGTACCATTCTTGTGTTGAAGCATTTTTACACCGACTTCTGTGCTGATGCGAAACGGCGACTCTATAAGATTGTTCCAGACCTCAACGACAGCCCATCTCAGTCCAGTCCAGAAATGCGAACCTCAAAACCTCGCGATGGGGGCACTGATATCCTTAGAGCCTGGTTCCGCATCATGATCCTTAACGACAGCGAAGCAGAGGCACTTGAGCATGCCACCAGGGCAACGAGTATCGATGACTTCCTGAACGGTCGCCATGCAAGCCAAATTGAGACTTACTGCGACTTTTTCGAGAAGGCATGGCGTCCTCATGCTGTTCAATACCTTCGCGTCGCCGTTTGCGCCCAGACTCTTGCTGCAGGAGAGACCAAAACCATCAACATCTTGGGTGGAATCATACCAAGCACCACAGAAGGGCTTAAGATGACGAAACCCTGCTGGGACATACTCTACCGATGGTTTCCTAACCTTCTAACGCCATGGACACTTGCAAGTATTTGCCAAAACTTCGAAGATTACACCACAGTATGCAAGCTGCTGATGTTGGGTTTGTACCGCGAGCAATGGTACGATCCTGACAGTCTTCTTCTGGAATGCACTACTGGTGTGTACCTTGGCTTCATACCATCACAGAAAGGCGACTTCACCTCCGCAGCAGTATCGAAAGACGAGGGGGATTCGGTTGTACAGTTTGAGTCTCGAAATTATGTGACAGGACAGATGGCAATTGGAGATCCACTTACCGAAACCCTCTTGGACGAGCTTCGAAAGAGGACTGAACGGCTACTCCTTGTGGTCTATGAGGGAACCAACGCTAATGCTACAGTGTATCCCTCCGAGGATGACCTCTTCATTAGACGACGGCGCTCAGCGAAGGACCAAAGCGAGCTCGAAAAGGCCGAGTGGACAACAATAATTACACTGGAAGACATCAAGAACGATCTAAGACTTAGGAAGACCTCTATGTATGATCCGATCGTCGTGGATTCTTGGCAATTCATCATCATCGATAAGCAGCCAGGCTTGCCGTTCACACTTTTCGACATCATTTCGGATGCATTACTCATGCTGGTTGAAGATCCACCACCAAGGCAAGTCGCGAAACGGGTCATACGAGATGTTATCCCACCCTCCGTGCAAGAGATATTTCTAGACGAACTGAGCATCGACAGCCCTCCCGAAATGAAATTTCCTCCTCCTCCTGAAGTTCAGTACGAAGGAAATAGACAGAGAAGTTGGAAGCCGGACAGACAAGTGTTATTGGCACATCAGGCGAAGTCCATGGAGACGCGCTCCAGGGATATGAATAGATTCATTGGTCGAATTATAAATGACATGGAAAAATGCGGTATTGTGAGCCTTGCCGCGGAGTATGAACGCCCTCAGACCAAGCCAGTGGTCATTCAAGGCACCGATGGAGGTCTTGATCTTTACTTCCCTTACGAATTTGGAGGCCTGGCGCCCGACTCAGAGCTAACTCCATCTCTCACGCTTCCCCCAGCAAATTGCCTCTTGGACTTCGCAAAAGCCTTTCAGGAAAAGCACCCTACTGCCATCATGACAAAAGGCTCCATCCAAACTCATTACTGCGCATGGCCAATGCCATCCATCAAGCGTCTCGGGAAGAGCAGGCTGAATTTCGCAACTTGGGAGGGTCATATCTATCATTGGAATGCCATGCCCTTCGATAGGCCGTGGTCAGAGCGTGCATGGCAGTATTACCTACATCACTACATCAACTCCAAATATCCTTTTATCATGTGCTATCTCACCACCTTCGTCATTTGCGCAGTGGATGAAGTGGATGCCGAGAAAGCGGTGGGCACTATCCTGGATGAGACGGAGAAGAGGGATTGGAAGGTTGTTCTTCCGAGCCTGAGGGATTGGACTTCTGATGTTGAGGACTTGAAATTAGAAGCGCTATTTGAGGGGGTTCGGCCTATGTAGAGCGCGGCGTTTGGATGACGGCAGCTCGGGAAGCTACGATTCCTTTTGGATGTGTGCATTGTGGCTAGCGACGTTCTTTGGAGGCATGGTTCTGCGGTTTGGACCCTCGTTTTTCCCCTTGGATGGGTTCTGTCTGGCGATTTTAGCTTGGGAGGCTTAGTCTTGATTACAATTCACTATTTGCAGTTTTGTTATTCATCCATTCACCCCCCAGCTTTCCACGCTGGGATTGGTGCTATGACTCATCCGGCCGCCTGAAACATGAGGCGTTCTTACCTAAATACCTTGCAGCGCCAACGCACCTGATTTCGTGTATGCGCCTTCGGGATCCGACACGCCGCTAACGCAGTAATCCTTGATTCATGTTATGCTTCCAACGTTTGTGACTCAGAGCTCCTATCTCCGTATTCGGCAGCTCAACTCATGTTTAAAGCGAGTAAACTAATCACTCATACTTTCTGCTTCAACACCCCCAAACCCAATTCACATCAAGCACTCCTCCCTCTTCCCTTCTCTCTCAACTTTGCACAGACTCTCTCCGCAAAACCCGAAATGACGATCGACCACTTCGGCATCTTCGTACCTCCAGCTCTCTACGAAAAGACGCTCGCATTCTATCTTGCAGCCCTGGGTCCCTTGGGCTATGCCGAGCAACATAAGATCCCAGGACATGGAGTCGGCATTGGAACTAGTCCGTTTACTACAGATTTCTGGATTATGAGTAGTGATGAGAGGGGGCAGGTGAAGGAGAATGGGAAAGGATTGCATTATGCGTTTAGGAGTGATGGTAAGTTGTTCCCGCAGGTCAAAAGACCTGAGAGGAGCTATAATGGAGCAATTCTTTAGTGACTGTGGCCGATTTCCAATCTAGATCATGTCGGCGTCGATGCTTTCCATGCCGCGGCATTGAAGACTGGAGCGGTAGATAATGGGAAACCGGGTCTCAGACCGAACTATCATCCTACTTATTATGGGGCTTTTGCTTATGATCCTGCGGGGAACAATGTTGAGGTTGTTTGTCATTCGCCTGAAGAGGCTAAGAAGAAGGGAGTGGGAGCTTGATTCCGATGATTCGGCGGAGTAAGGTGAATCAGGGGTTGGCTGAACCAGGGGGTTTCGTTATGAGGATCACATACTTTGCTAGGTAATCGAACCAACATGTTACGTTTGCCATAGTTATGGAACAAAACAACCGTGCTGTGCCCTGGCCCGTGATACCAAATCCAGACGAGGATGATGAGGTTGAGATATCTCCCCATGAAGAAGGAGACAAGAACGTGCAATACATATTCTCGCTGGCCGACTGCGCAACTCCTCTTGCGCTGTCTGTGGAGGATATAACGGAAGTGGTGATGACTTAGACCAGAGATGAGGATACCGGTCAGGAGGAAGCACCGAAAGAGGTACTTTGAGAACTCCAAAATCATTCGCGTTTTGGATCCAGGCACAGGTGGTCTCATCTCTTTCCGTTTCATCTTTGGCTGTCGTCAAATCATCCTTTCAATCCTCCCATTTAGGTGGATATAGGCGACACCCGAACCTGAGGACACCCAAACCTTCTGAATGATGCGTAGGACTATCATGGCGCTTCGAATGCTAAGCTGAAGTTTTGCACTGATCATCAATCAAATATTTTTCCGCTCTCTCCAACGTTGCCACAACCTCTGCACCTAACACAGAAAGCATGCACACTAGCCGTAATTGGTAAATACCTTGGGACTGGCTTAACGAGACCCCGCAGTCATGGCGTGATCGACACTGACAGCCCTAAGGTTGCGCAGGTCCACAGTCAAAGGAATATCCAGACGCGAAGTTTTTCGTCCACGAGAACATCTGCGTATCGGCTCAGAGTACCGTATAGCTTTTCGGGCTTGCCCTTCACGAGAGAGCGTAGTGGCATGATGTTTACGTACCATCTCTCTTTATGAGATGGATTGGCGGTTCGAGACATGATGAGCAGGGGAGGTACTGCGATGGGCAGAGATTCCGCTTCAACTCCCGTTAATCATGTTATTCCAGCGCACGTCCCCTTTACGGCTGGACTTTTGTAGGCATCCCACATGCAGCTGAATCTGGGATAGCTGACTACGTAGTTCGCCAGTACGAGGTGTATTGCATATGGGGATATCGAAGCTCTTGAGGGAAACCTGGGCTGCGGAGAACGGGATAACGAGTGGAGCGGTGAAGCCATGCGACTCTATATTTAGAAGAAGCTTGCATCTTAAGGTTAGCCTGATACTAGCGCGTGGTACCTGCCAAGACC
This sequence comes from Hysterium pulicare CBS 123377, assembly GCA_000467715.1. Taxonomy (NCBI): domain Eukaryota; kingdom Fungi; phylum Ascomycota; class Dothideomycetes; order Hysteriales; family Hysteriaceae; genus Hysterium; species Hysterium pulicare. The sequence goes on from AJFK01000148.1 coordinate 12,392, forward strand.
TTTACCTCTATCTCCGTCTTTCATTCCTTTCGCATTCGATCATGCTTTTCAAGATGCACGGGAAATCTTCTACGAAACGTTTCCTCTTTCAGCCCATGCAATGGACGCCCGACTTTGAACAACGATGGATGGCCAAAGCATTGGGCCAAATGCAACCTGGGATGCCGAGATATTACGTTTTGGATTCGTATCCCTAAATATTGGGGACCTAAACGATCAAACTTTTCCCTTTTGAAGGAAAGCCTTGATAGTACTTGCATTTCAGCTGGTGCTTATACATTATGTTGCAGCGTCGTTAACCATTAAGGCATAGTACAGCCTTTGTATATAAGATTGGTAGCCGGTAGTCGCATTCAACTGTCAAGCATCTTCCTACTTATTCATCCTTCACATAGTCGCTTCACCATTTCGATTTTGATAACCACATACCAATAATACTCAGGCCACCGAAATGCTCTTCTCAACCATCGCCTTCATCGCCGGCGCGGCAACCCTCACTGCCGCATCTCCAATGACGAAGCGCGCCTCCAATCCTACCCAACCATGGGAAATAACCACTCTCTACACCTTCTCTCCCAGCGGGCGTCCAGGATCCTCACCCTATTCCACCCTCAACGTCACAATCCAAGACCCCAACACCCTCGACGTAGCCCAAACCCCCACCGGCACAGCCATCTTCCCTCCCTCAACCGCAAACTGCAGCGCCCAGTGGCTGACAACCACGACACCATACGGCACTGTCCACAAATGCACCTCTAGCTCCGAATACAGCAGTTGGAAGTTTAAAATCGTTAAATCGAATACTTCCGATCCTAGTCCGACCGAGAACTTTGATTTGAAATTTACGCTGGTAGATGATGTGACTGTGCTGGGGACTGAATATAAGAGAACCTTTAAAGGGGAGGCACATTTCGCGGTTGGGGATAATCTGGAGGGGAAATGTGGTGGGAGCGGGGTTTGCTCTTGGGGTTTGAAGCCTGCGGATACGCCTTATGCTGTTCAGCAGACTGAAAAGAGTTCCTGAGAGGAGTAGGGGTTGGAAATATGGCGAGGATGAGATCGTTTGTGGTGCATTGCATTGGGATGATTGGGTAATTTGGTATATTTACGATCCTTATATATCCCTATTCAGGTTACGAATGGTTATTTCGAAATATAATCCTCGATCTAATACTCCTTCTCCCAAATCAATCTCTTTTTCTAAACATGGCTTGGGGCATCGTAGAGTTACGGTTGCTCACGTATTTCGCAGGTCACCAATGGAGTACTAGCGCCAACAACGAGCGTCTGCGTGAATTGGTTAGGCAGTCGCTCGAAGTAATGTAGATGTTAGATAGAAGTGCATCAGTGGGTGGGCCGGAGAGATACCGGCGTAACCTAGGATTCTCCGGAGAGTCATTGAGAGCGAAACATCATCACATTGAGCTAAGGCGAGAAAAGTTCAATAAACGCTCATTATTTTGGTGATCCATTGATTGATCCAGATACGAAATTAATGAATACAGATAATGTGAAAAGTCTACAATAGAAGAATACCGCTAGTAGTAACGCCAATGTTCAGAACCAGGTTTGAAAACTCCAGCTTGCCAACGATGAAGGCGAGTCTAATCTTCTATTTATCTATCCTTTTAGAAAAGGCCATATGGGTATCGTATTTCTTCTAAAGTCAATATCAATATCCTAAACCTGCGTCATCACCTCATCACCGCTCTCCTCCGAGACTGACTTCGGCATTGTCTTCTTCCTTGATCCAAAGGTATCGGCGAGGGCAGGGAAGCAGTATCCAGGGTGGCAGGCTGTAAGGCCGAGAACGGCAATAACAATCATGACACCATCGAGGACGATGAACTCAGCCTCGTTCCTCATGATCGCGTTTCGCCATCCACCGCTCATCTCGGGGATACGGTAGATGCATCGCACAAGGATCATGAAGTATGCGACGAAGACGGCGACTACGAACAATCGGAATTGCGTGTTTCCGGCGAGGCGGTGTGCAGTACCCGTGAGTTGAGCACGGCGGCGATAAGTTCGGAGGGTATAGTCAACGACGACGGCACCGAAGAAAGTGAGGACGACTACTTGGACGATGATACCGGCGAGCATGAGATCGGTTCCGATATCCAGCATCTTGGAGCCTGGGTCGGCGGTAGCTGCAGTACCACCTCCAGCTCCCTGAAGGACGAGCGAAAAGATGTCGGCGGTGATGAAGATGTAGGTGTACCAATTCGGCTTTAGTCTCGATTGTTCGGTTCCGAAAGAGAGGACGAGATGCTTGAGGATGAGGTAGATTGATCCGGAGATGAAGGCCGGCGAGATGATCAAGCAGCAGATTTGGATTTCGAAGCCGATGGATGAGTAGGGGTTGTTGTGCATGATGATTCTACCAATGTACCCGATGCATTCTCCTAGACAGCCCAGTCCGAGTCCGATCATGAAGGTCCATGTTCGGAACTTGATGCCCTGGCCAATTTGGATGAGGAAGCAGAGGCCGAAAAAGGCGGAGAAGAAGGCATTAGCGCCTAGATTGGGATAGTAGCCATAGATTGTGCCCTCAACAGAACATTGTGGTCCGATATCTGTGCAGAAATCTGGAGCTGGTGGTGCGACGACCATTTTTGAGGATTGAGAAGTAGGCTGGTTATGTAAGGGATGAGGAGAAGAGAAAGGTTTTCGTGTAGGCTCCAACTACAAAGGCAGTATTGGATTGAAGAGATGGAATGGCTGATGATTGTACTGGAGCTTTGATTTGATGGTGTTTTGGATGAGCTTTCTACAAGGAGAAGGATCTCGATACTTATATCTGAGGCCATACATAATATTTATCTAAAGGCCGTATGGGCTGGGGCATTATCGCACTCAGCAGCTCGAATACGGGGGGATTTAACGTCCGTATCTGGGGCAAGATGCGAGACGAGCGACGACTGGGCGTATGCATCGTAAAATAAGCCCTTTCATCTGCCCACATCAGTCGACTTGGCAAGCCAAGACCCGCTTTTGCGCCTTCAGCATCGCATGTTTTGCCGTCTACGGGCGCAAACGTATCGTGTGCATGGTCGTGATTGGAGCGCGTAATGATTTCTCGGCAGCGTATTGATGACGCATCCCCTGGGGCTGTCCACCGCAACCACGGCGGGCGGTCGGGCGGCATGGCGGCGTCGGGCGGAGCAACTTACGCCCGCAACACTCGGGTGTCTAAAGCGAACACCAATTATTGCCCTCTCTTTGTCGGCGGTATCGGGACAAGGCGCACGTTATTGCCTACCGGTGAGAGAGTTCCAATTCAGCCTCGTGTTGGCGAGAAACGTGGTGTTGTGTCGCCCTGCCTTCACACTTCAGCCCGACAACCTGTCACCGGAATCCAGCCGCTTGGCTCAGCTCCTGTGGGGGCAATCTGAACGGTCATAAGCTTCCCAGGAAGTTTAGCTTTCACAGGATCGATATGCTTCTCATTCGCTTCAGGTCTCCCACTAGAATCGTCATTTGAATATGAATACCATTGGTCCTTAGTCTTTCCATGGCAACAATTCGGTCTCCGACGCTGTTAGGCATCGTTTCTCATCCCAGAATCCCCAGATTTGGATCTAACATCATCTATCGCCGTCGTGAATCAAGACACATTCCGCGCGCTCGCAAAGGTTATCCTAACCATGTTTATTGACAGCCAACAATAGCGGGGAGTCATGAAATCATGACTCTACATACAGGAATCCTGAAGGAATCCGACTCAGGCGTCCAGTGCAAGGCTGAGATCGGCAAGCACTACTTGGGCATATCCCAAAATCTCAAAGAGCCATCCTGATCGATGCTTCCAATCCATCCCTTTTTCTTCAACCGAACAATCGTATCGATCCAAAACCCGTGATTCCACTTATCGTGGGCGCCAGGTCCCCATCTCCTTTTCAAGTTTTTCTCAAAATCATACATCTCCAGCCCCCCGTCGCCTGGCTTAAAGGCTAATTTCTTCCCATCTTGCAACCACGTTACGTCTGCGACTTCGACTCCCTGGGAGTTTGTTTGCCAAGTCTGTGTTATAGCATTTTGATGCGGCTTAAGAACCATCAACTTGCCATCATACGATCCTGCCGCCAGCATCTGTCCATCTGGACTCCATTGCACCGTACGCGCCCAGCCAGGAAATTCGCCCAGCTGTTTGGGGAAGGCTCGCGGATCGTAGATATGCCACATGTAAAGACACGACGTCGCCCGTGGTGGACCAGCAGATACCACCACATATTTGTTATCTGGAGAGAATACAGCAATCCAATTCTGGCCTCCCGTTGCTGGAAATGTACGAAGCCGGTGTCCAGTTAGTGGACTCCATATGATGAGGAGGCCATCCCATCCGGCCGAAGCGATGAGCTGATCATTGGGGCTGAATGCGACACTCATAACTTCGTCTAGATGGCCTTCCATGACAGCAACATCTTTTCCACTCGCAATATCTTTGACAACAACTTGATGGTATGGCACTTGTTCCCTGAGGTATAAAAGCTTGTTGCCGTCGTGGCTGAATACCGATCGGTCGAAGGTGGCTAACTTGCCGTCGAAATCCCGATCTTGACCGAATAGCCGTTGCTTTCCTGCATCTTTAATGACCTTCGATACTTCTGACTCGATCAATCGTTCGACAGATTCCAGAGCAGGCTCTCCAGGTCTCCATCCAGCATGGTTCTTCAAAAAGTCTGTGGCTCCGGCCGTCGCAACTCGAGCGGCCAGCTGATGCTCATCACTGCGAACCATCTCTGGCCTCTTTCCATCCTTGTCGAGGTGCCAACAAACGATGAGATACCTGCCCTCCCGATAGTTCACTGAGTGAGTGATGAGACAGTATCCACCGTCATCGGATTCTTTGGGTTGGAAGATGGCCCTATGCATTTCCAATGTTCCGTGGAGTGTGTCCAAGACGGTAAATGACTTCGTCTCGAGGATTTGTACTCCTTGCCCAACAGCTATAGCCAAGAGCTTCTCGTCATGACTGACACTCGCAGCTGCGATGGGGTTTCCCGCATAATCGAGCTTCTTCTCTTCAGAACCCCAGGTTTTCGGGAAGCCTTCAGCCCATTTGGCTGGAACACCATCTTTCTTGAAATCGGACTTTAACTTTTCATTTTTGAGGTCACTAATAACAACATACTCTTCGCCGTGCTCGTTTATTTCGGTGGTTTTCAAAGTCATCGTGCAACGATTTGGATAGGCGAGAACGCCGGAAGGAAAGGAACATGATATCAAAACTTCTGCCTGGAAAGGATCTTGGTTCATTTATTGAAGTGAAGTTCACGAAGCTGCGCCACGGAGAATACGGCATCACCAATTGGAGTGCGGGGAAGATGGTCATCCTACGATCCTCTCCGCGGCGGAGTTGTATATCTTTCCTAAACGGTTAAACTTGCGACCTTGGAGAATGACCTCAAGTCTTCGTGAACACGAGACTTGTACTGCAGGTTCCATTGGAAGGGGATTTTGGGCATTCGATAAGTGGTCATGCATTCGCAAGCCTCAAACCTCTCTCAAGATGACTAATCCCCTGACGTCATTTCTCTCCTCTGGCCGTCTAAAGCTCCAAATCAACAACAGCATCCAGGCCTCACAGACTCACTATAACTGCAGTCGCCCGCATATCGATCCCTCCTCAAACTCAGGAGCCCGCTTCGGGCCGATAGAGGAAATGGAATCTCCTCCCGAGCCAAAGGCCTGTGATTGGCTCCCCGCGCGTGACGTTTCAGCTCGCTGGGTGGCCTGTACCCTTCGCAGCATCCTTCGACGGAAAAAGTTTGAAAAAGTTTGACTCTCGAAGTTGATGTGCAGTTCTTTGTACTGATTTTCCTCTGGGTCTCGCCGATTCCAAATCGTGTAATGTTCTTTCACTTGTTGAATATCTCGTTTTGGCTCACCTGCCAGGCCTGCAGTTGCGAATGGGACAGCCCTATCTAGCATCGAGCGCTAACGTCCATATCTTCCCCACCAGAATTGAAGCTTATTCGCATATCCTGAAACAGCATCTCGATACAGTTTTGTGCTTCTGTAAGGGCTCAATGGAGGATGGTCTCGGCATTGTATCAAGAATCGTATCGCTTGCGTTTCAAATGCCGCAACAGTTCACGTTTCAAGATGGCCAAGCGAAGTCCGTCTCCAAACTAATTGAAAGTTTAACTTTAAGCTTGATCATGTTTAATTCTTCGATATCCCATAATGAGTCCTTGGTTTTTCAACTGACTTCCATATCTTCATCAAAATGTGGTTTATAGTTTTCTCCTTGCTCGCTGTGTCGACGGCGCTTCAGACGTCCGATAAACACCACAAATTCGACACCCTTAACGACGCATGCCCATCCAACTCGTTACTATCCGAAGATTGTCAGCGCTCGAACATCAAAGATTCTTCCTATTCTTTTACCCAAAATAAAACTCAACGCATCGACGATTCCAATGAAGAACTTCTTAAAAGAGGGGAGTACCCATGGTCATTCTGGCCCAAATGCTACGTCAACGAGGACATGGAGGACCCCATCTGTGCCTTCTCCCATCATTCTTTCGCGAATCAACGAGGAGTCTCCCTAGTAACTACTTCCAATGATGCATACAGCATTCTCTCTCTTCCCGCCTTCAAGGATCTCGACTCCCTCAATGGCGTCAACGTGTATTCATCACCACCTTATGTCGAGCAAGCAATTCCAGGCCGAGGCCGCGGTCTCATTGCCAACAAGACTCTGCACCGAGGCGACCTAATCTTCTCCAGTACTCCGATTTTGATCATGAACCCAGACGCATACGATTTGGACGAAAAAGAAAGACTGAAACTGGGACGAAGGGCAGTGGAGACCCTGCCCAAGAAGACGCAAAGCCTGTTCTGGGAGTTACTGGGACATTTTGGTACAGATGACGTTGACGACCGTATCAACACCAATGCATTCGAACATACGATCAACGGACACACGCATCATGTGGTCTTTCCTGAAATCGCCGTGAGTAAACTTCTTTCCCCTATCTATAGAATATTCCAATGACTCAAACAAATCATAGCGCATGAATCACGACTGTCGACCCAATGCCGCCTACTTCTTCGACGTCGACACCCTAACGCAATACGTCCACGCTACCACGGAAATCAGTCCGGGCACCGAAATCACAATCACCTACATCAACTACGAAATGGTCCGTCAACAGCGTATCAAAGCCCTCGAATCATCCTGGGGCTTCAAATGCTCGTGTTCGGCCTGTACTGCGCATCCTGCCTTGACATCCCAATCCGATGCGCGACTGACTGCGATCCCCGAGCTTGAGGGAATGTTGGAGGATTGGTCCGAGGATTCCCCGGCGACTCCAGAAATGGCCGAGTACCTTATTTCCATCTACCAGCAAGAGCGGCTGTATGCGGGCATTAGTGGTGCGTATAAGCATGCAGCGCTGGCTTATTCCGGGGTCGGAGATAAATGGAATGCTATTAAATATGCGCGGCTTGCGGTCGAGCTTGGTATCTTAGATAATGGGTTCGTGGATGTAGTTTGGGATATGAAGGAGTTGGCTGAGGAGCCGGAGATGAGTTGGAGTTGGAAGAAGAGGGTTAAGGGATGTTCGTGTGGTAAGCATTGAATTGGAAAAAGGTATCTACGGCGTTGAAATGGGAAGGTATTTAGGGATGGCGTTATGGAAAAGCTGACTGGTCGGCTGGATGGATACTATATTCATCGTTGAGAATGTATAGCATTGAAACAAACAGGTTCATCTTACCTTGTTGAAATACTTTGAGACTTATATCTCAATCACTTATCACATGCAATTCGTAATACTCGGACGACTGCGCGCAGAAGTGGTCGCCAAAACCTCCAACCATTAAGTATAATATAACACTAATAATTACTAGAGAAGTATATCCAGAGAACGCCCATCTGACTCAAGATCCACATATAATACATACTCAAAATACCCTATTCCTCAACAACTAAGACTGTTCCCATCCCAATCAGCTCTCTTCACCATCCACTGAGTCCCATTCAACGAGCTCGGCAGCCCCTCTTTCGGATCCGCATTGAATATCGTATTACACTCCCCTCCACCGTCACAACTCCCCGCACAATTCCCTTTATACCCAAACCCACCCCATTTACAGAAATTCGCACCCTCGACCGGTACATTCATGAGCTCCGATAGCTTTTCCGGCGCCTCGATGAATACAACTGCCATACCCGCCATCATGTGCACGTCGATATGGCAATGCATGAACCAGATGCCGGGATTGTTGGCCGTCCATCTGAGAACGATGAAACTGTTTCCTGGCAGGACGACTGTATCTCGCTTCATGGGCATCGCCGGTAGATTGTTGGCGTTGCCGTCCCAGGTCCCGAACCCGCGGGCGACGAGCTGGAATTGGTGGCCGTGGAGGTGTATAGGGTGTGGATCTTCGCGGGGATTCGTAAGCATGAACTGTACCACGTCTCCATAGTTCGCGATGAAGGGTGATGTGCCCTCGCCGTACGTGGCAGGGCTTGATAGAGCGGAGACGTTGGAGATGGAGAGGGCGGTGTAGAGCGTGGGGACTTTGGGTAGGGCCCAAGGCTGGGAACCAATGGATATGCGGGTTCCGATGCCCGGGTAGTATGTTTGATTTATGGTTTGAGTGAATTGGACGGTTGGGTTGGTGAGGAGGACTTGGTTATCGAGAGGTGTGAGGTTGTAATCGTTCAATACTTTTTGGATGTTAAAAGAGCCTTTCCACCCTTCTTGAACCGGTAGTGTTTGACCATTGGAATAGTACGCTAGTGTTCCGTACAGTTCTCTAAATGCGCCCTGATAATTTGCGGTTGCGATGCTGGGGATTAATTCTACGTAGTATTTGAAGCTACTGGCCGGATTCTGCTGCGATTCGAGTACTACGTCAAAGCGTTGGCCAGCGCACATAACTAGCGCTTGTGTTATTCTTGGGTGAACGTGGGTTCCATCGATACCAACGACCGTCATATTGTGCGACTCGAATTCAATGTAGCCACATGCCATGGCAGACATAGAGACAAATCGGAGAAGGTATCGGCTTCCGGGCTTGACATAAAGGGTGGTGGGTGAGGATGTATCGTTGAAAAGGAGGGAATCGGGGGCGGGCATTAAGCCTTGAGTGTTGCCGACACTTAGGTAGTCTTCTATTAAAGAGGGCGATTGTCCGTGGTACCTAGGTGAGTTAGAGGTCTCATACAGATGCTGTTTGACGAGGGATATCGACTCTTACCAATCCGACACACTCAGATACATCTGCGCGTCGATGTTCAAGGAGGCCTCCCAATAAGGATCGTGAATGATCATCTTCCCACGAAGACCATCTGGATATTGTCCCGCGTCATGGCTATGATACCAAAATGTACCCGCCGGGTCCGCAGTGAACGTGTAGGTAAAGTACTCGTCCGGTGGAATAGCGCATTGTGTAACTCCAACAGGTCCATCGTAGATGGCGTTTCCATGCTGTGATTGGCCATGGAAGTGCAGAGATGTCGTTTGATTCCGCAAGCAATTGCGAACGTGTACGACGATGGTGTCGCCTCTGTCTGCTTCGATATCTGGGATTGGCCATTGACCATTAATCCCCACCACCGGTCTTCCATAGCCATCAGGACTGGCCCAAACCCAACCGATCTCGAAATCATAGGTGACCGTTTTTGCAAGAGAGGACAATGCGAATGTTCCGACTATCAGAAGGAATTCAAACATTATCGTCATTGCTGATGGGGATTTAGCTCACGAAAGCGGGCTTTCTGTGACGGGCGTGAAGACAGGAAGAGAAGGAGAATTTGCGAATGGTGATTCTGGGCACCGCAGGATGCACACCCCAGATGGGCAATGTAAACATCATTCTGCTTGTTTTTGACGCAGGCCGTGTCCTATTACGGAAGAATTAAATGATGTGAGGGTCAAGCCACCGTCACACGCGTCGCACTATAAGGTACTCAACCATGTTTCGAGCGTGCAAGAATGGCGTAATTCAACCAGCGAAAGGGAAAGATGATTGATTGAAAGGTGTCAAGCGATGGACGAATCTACTGGGTAGGAAAGATGAAGTCCATAGCGTCATCTGTTTCAACAAATGGCCTCCGCAATGTTCGTTATGCTAAGGTTTTGGCTTGAAGGTCTTCTTGGAACTGTCCGTTGTAAGTGTTAACTTCTGCCCAATACATGGTACACTTGCAAATGTGCCAAGGTTCGCTCTCCTTCCAATTCCCAACACCCAGAAGCATCATCGCATATTGTTGCCGGGGCACCACGTTGACAACAATATCAATATGAGTCATCTGGAACTCTATCGATTGACTCTGCACTATAAGATGGTTCGCGGATGTACGATATGATCTATGCTCTGCAATTGTGAGTTGCTAAGTGGTTCGGAAGTCATGTCGGAACATCATATCGCCGGAAAACATGACTCAACAAGTGAGAGGCTTGACGGAAAGATAGGAAAAGGTTGTTTGAACGTCAGGTATGGAATCATATGCGATAAAGTTTCGAATTGCGAGGTATGCCGAAAGCCACACCAGTGAATGAAAAGCGAGCCTGTTCTTAGCAACAGTCGCTTTTCCATGCGACGTGGCTTTGTTCTTCAGACTCATGCGGCGTACTTGGATCACGGGCAAGCATTGACGTTGCGGGTGCAAGCAGCGGATCGATATATCAGATCGCGCGCTCCTCCCACTGCAGACATATCTGGACCGTGGGCAAGCATTGACGTCCCGGGTGCAGGCCTCGGTGCGGCGCGGACGTCTGTGATAAAACTATGGCCTATGAAATGCAATCAGTAGATACTAGACAACAGTTGGTGCTATCAAAAAAGTGGCAGCGAAGAAGCAACGATAATGAAGAGGATCCTGGTGGCGGGCGTGTTGACGAAAAGGAGATTGCGGAGCAAGTATTTCCGAGGAGCGTAATGCATGTGAGTAGAGCGATGGATCCGATCTCATGGTCTTCGTTCAATTTATATCTGCTTGATTTCAACTGCATTCTGCTAATCCTACGGACAATTCCCTCGTATTTGTATGTTGAGGACACTGCAGAGATACCTGGGCCGTAACCTTCCCCTCTAGGAGAGGTTTCATGCAATCATACTCAGTGCGGGCGTTAGCAGCCTCGTCCCAGTTCTTGGGATTGTAGCGATCTAGACTTTTGGGACACCGTATCACCTGAGGTCCATGTTGGCCCGAAACGGTTGGATTTCCTAGTGATATACGGTAACTTATGAGGGTTAGGGAGCGTTTGAGCGTTTCTGGACCTTCCGTATTGAGCCCCCTGGAGTTCGAAATCATTCGGGAAGAGCAAAGGGTGATAGGATGGCCTCCACAAACACGAGGTTTGTCCGGTAGTGTCCCTTTTGGCTGGCCCATCCGTTTGATCGTTGTCTTGAAATGGTTTGAGCAATCGCATGCGCACGGCCGATATCAGCACGTTCACCCAACGCCCGGTTCAATATCAAGTCTATATATTCTTCTGGGACTCGACGGTTTGCGCGAATAAGGTTGTGCTCGACAACATGGTGGTGGCAGTTGATTCCCCCTAAAGATTTCGTGTCGATGAAGCAGTCATTGAGTTGATCTCGAAGTACTCGGGGAAGGCTCAGGAATGGTACATGTGCGGTAGTTTTTGAGGCTTTGCCTACAATGGCAGTGGAATTATCTTTTTGGTTGAAGAATTAGTATTTCGCTGGAGAGACTTTCGTTTAGAAGTGTCCCAATGATTGCTAGGGCAGAGATAGGGGTGGCTGCCATTACCCGTACCTATTATTTGCCCGTAGCAGTGTCTTTCCAGACGGCCGTGTCGCTGCGAGGAAACAGGGACTATCAAATAAGTTCGACTTGCCACCTGTTCAGAATGATGGTGCAAGCTTTCTTCGTCACTACAGCTTGCATCACGATAGCGGATTGAAAGATCGTAGTTGAGGGCCGGCTTGGTGTTTGTGATACGATTGATTGCACTTCATTATTAAGCGTGTTCCCGTGCTGGCGTGTTTGCGCGTTTCTGGCGCTAGGCTATATCGAGCTCATCGTTCGCTCATCATCGTCTCAAGCATTCTCCGCACGGTATATCTGCAGCTTTACCCTCACTCCAAGCCCTCATTCTCTCGTGTCAGTTGGGGAAAGTGGTCTACCTTCGCGTTGAACATGGGCGGCCCAATGCACGTTAGACTCGATCCTGTGCCGGAGCTATTGGCGGCGAAAGGAATCATCGGCTATGTACCAACTTCACGACTCTCACAAAGGCATCTCGTTTCCAACCCCCTACTTCCTGCGATACCCCCAAGACGCTCTTTACCCACACAGCAGCCGAGCACAAGATTCGCCAATGCCATCCAAAGGCCCACCGCTTGGTACGCCGGAGCAACCCATCCCAATTCCTCATCTACACCGATGGCTCATGCCTCGATAACGGAACCGAAAAGTCGCGTGCTGGCTGCGCCTTCATATTCAAGCCATCGCCTTATCCTCTCAAAGAGAAATCCTGCGCCTTCCGTCTCGAGACTGAAGGTCCGACTGGCGAGATCTACCCACAGACCAGCAACCGTGCAGAACTCAGGGCTATAATTGCTGCTCTACAATATCGGGTATGGATTGGCGAGGGATGGAAGAGTCTAGTCATTGCCACCGACTCTGATTATGTTGTTGCTGGCATCACAAAGCACATCGAGATCTGGCAACAGAGAGGCTGGACGACATCCAAAGGTACACCGGTCGTGAATCGGGACCTGTGGGAGTTGCTACTTCGGGAGGTCAACAGGTGGGCCGAGAAAGATATGGACGTATTGTTTTGGCACATCCCTCGGTCTCTCAATGAAGAAGCCGATGAGATGGCTAACAGCAAGGCTGATCAGAAGCCTGAAACGAAGTTTACGATGCAGTCGGGGGTGTTGGTGTAGGGAGGGCCAGGCTCGCGAAATCAAACAACGGCTATGGATAACCCGGTCCATTTCCTGTCATCAACCCGGTTTCGAATTCAGCCATATCCGTGTTTGCAGAAGGTACACTCTCCGGAGGTCAAGTTAGTGAATAACATTCTAAGTAATGTCTTATACGTTGGATCATCTTGGCGTCGCTTTTCCTTTCTGCATCTTTCCTAGGCGCTGCTCTGCATCAATAATGTGAGATGAACTGTTTGCTTGTTGCTGACCACTTCTTTGCGGACTTGAAGAGCTTCTGCAAAGGTTGTCTGACCAGATACGAGTCCTCAGCTGGAATTCATCTCGTCTTGCGCCATCTTACCTTTGCACCTATCCCATTTCAGCATCGATCAATCTTCGGCCCCCGCTCGGGTCGGTCCGAGAATCCATTCTTATCTCGTTCGGTCCGTGCCATAGCAGGCCGAAGCGACTGCAACGCGAATAACAATCTGACAGACGCTTGGTTCTCCAAACTTGGACATTCTATGAACCGAAAGGATTCATATGTAGCGTAAAGTTGGCGGAGCGAAGGAATGTTATCTTGGAGCGGATGCTGCGGCACTATTGCATGTTGCTCATTGGAGATGATTCACGGATCTCTGCTTACGTTTGATTCTGCACCTGTTTGCGTCGAGATTAACCGACCAATGAATTACGATTCAGCCTCGCGACCTCGAAACATCCTGCCAATCATGCGATACTCTTGTACCAGCAGCGTGGTCCGGCGCCTTGTCAACAGCGGTGAGCAGTGAATTTGGACAGACAGTGGAAGGAATCGCTCGATAGTTTTGACAGGTGTGGTAACACGAAGTTCGAGAATCCTTTCTTATCAATTGCGGCCTCAGTAGGGCGGATTCCGGCGTGGCACCGTAATCCATCGTCTTACCATTTAATTTAGGCTTTCCTCTGCGTTACACGTTCACTCCTATAATCCTTAATTGCTCTTCTCACCGAGAGATCGGTTCCATGTATTAAATCCCATTATTTCTCGCATCACCGCTCCGACCACCGGGACCCGAGTGCCTGCCCTCTGGATTCTAATATCCTTGTTCGACATGTGGTCTATGGTCGAAACTGCTTCTCCGTCCACGTATATTGGCGTTGTTTGTTTTCTCACCGTTCTAGATATCCTGGTTGTCGGGTTGAGGTTTTACACACGAAGACTCTTAAAGCAAACCGTCAAACCAGATGACTGGTTTACCTTTGGAGCCTTGGTGAGTTTACCGTAACAATACCCATAGACGAAGCTGACAGAGATTGAAAGTTGCTTAATATTGCCTGTGCTATTATTTTAATTTATGGTTCGTGCTAACAAATTCGTATGTAAAAGCCCTGCTGACCTGATTAGGCGTTGCGGATAAAGCGATTGGATACAGAGGCCCTCCTGGCTACGATTTGAATGACATAGTAATCGAGAACTCAATTGCATGTTTCTTGACTATTCCTCCTTCGCTTGGACTGGCTGCTAATATGATTTAGCTCACATACGCCTTTACCCTCGTCTCCTTCCCTTTATTATGGCTCATAAAAATGAGTTTCCTCCTCTTCTACAGGCGCATCTTCGTCATCGACCAAAAGGACTTTAAGAGTATAACCAATATCGGCGTCACTTTCATGATGGGTATTGTCACAGCCTGGGCGATTGCGTTCACTTTCCCATATATATTCATGTGCCACCCGATATCCAGTTTCTGGAATGACCCCTACAATTGGGGGGTTTGCATAAATACTTGGATGCTGTATCGAGCATTTGCCATCTCAGACCTCATAACCGACGTCATTATTATATTAATGCCAATCCCAATGGTATTACCCCCGATCATCTCCAGAGTTCGAATCCATATGCTGATTCCTAAAAGATATGGCGTCTTAGCTTCACAAAAGGTCGAAAATTTGCCATAGTTGCGATATTTCTTTTGGGGGCGGTGTGAGTCCGAACATAACTGCTTCCTGAGGCTACAGCTAATATCAATAGTGCTGTTGCTGCTTCAACACTACGACTAGCTCGAGCGATTTGGGCATCTAGTCTACCCGAGGACACAAACGAAGATGGAGATTGTAAGAATGCTTTTGTCGCCTCGTCTATTCCTTAACCTCTAATAACGGGAAAAAGTGATCGAATCGACTATCATCTTCTGGAGCATGATCGAAACCAACCTCGGCCTTCTGGCGGCATGTCTTCCTCAGCTCCGCGGTCTCTTCAAAACTCGTCCAGTCGACACCTGGTTCAGCACTGTCCGCTCCAAGTTGTCCTCGTTTTCTGGAAGAAGTTCATATGGCGACCAAAACCAACTTCCATTGACACAGACTTCAAGCCGCGGCCAAAGCTTGTCGGAGCGGTACTGGAGCGATCCGGAGAGGAATACGAATTTTAATTCCGTCACTTCCGGGACAGTAAGCATCAAAACTGATACTACCCATTCAAGTCATAGACATACCATTGAGACTATTGAGTTGAGCGATTCTGCTCAAGGACGTACGCACTTTATGCCATAAGGTGACACAAGGCTTATATTGTCACATGTTATGAGGTTCCTTGTCGTCTTGAAGAAGGATTTCCATTTCGCCATCTTAGATTCATCAATGAATTGAATTACGCGCATTCTAGTTCATCTCAAATCACCGTCTTTCCGGAGTCCTACCGACTTTGTCACGTGAGGTAACCAACGCTCTCCACGCTGACGCTTTTCACACTCATGCAAGTCAGCCCTTCACAACAAAACCATCGGTAGACACGTTCCAAATCGATCAGCTCACGAATACAACGAAAGATTTCCTCTGGTCTCGTACTCTCCAGATTCTCACTTCGCTGGTCGCATCCGTCCGCTGCTCTTTTCCTGCCATCGATTTCTTCAAACCGCACATCATTTCGCGACTGACCGCTGAAGCTACAAAGCAGTCCTTAGTTTCCAGTACCCTACCTCGTTCACCCAGTCACCAGATCGCCAAACCACCATCTTCTCCTTTCAACACGTGACCCCGAGCAAGATAATGTTTTCTTCTTCGAGATGGACTCAGAGCTTGTTGCTACTTTTGCGTGCCTAGCAAATGGTCTTTCTTCACGAGTAATCTTCACGAGTAAGCTGCATGACCATTAGAACGCAGAGGTTTATATTCTTCAATGAACCATCTCAAGCATGCCTTGGATAAGAACCATACTCGTGGTATGCTGACGGAAGGATCCAACCCGGCTAAATGAAAAGGTTGACCTAGGATCCATCTGACGGCGGTGAAATTTTGCACTGCGGCGCAGTACGAAATCAAAATCGCTGTCCCGCCCTAAAATTCCCTTATGAGACCCTTCACCTTCATGATTACATTTCCTTTGACCGATTCACGTTGAACTTCGCATACAAAATGTCGTTCGAGCTTTCATTAGTGGAACGTGACAATGATTGGCTCGATCTAATCCGCATTCTATACGAGTCAGTCGAACAGTGGATCCTTAATTTCACAGTACAGACGAAGACTAATATTATTGACGATCCTACATCCTACGTCACCAAAGCCGTCGACACCGATACTGGTCGAATTATTGGCGGCGCAATTTGGAACATATACACGAATCCGATATCTAAGGAGCATGATCACCACAATATCACCGGTCATCTGAATGATAGCAGCTACAACCCGTACTTTGTGGCCAATGACCTTTATTTGTTGCAAGATACGAGGGCAAGATTAGCACAGCAACCTCATGCCTGTATGTAAAGCGCCCTTCTCGCTCTCTTGCATTTGTCTGATGAGGACCTTCCACAGTCCTTCGTCTCCTCTTCGTACATCCAGGATTCCGGCGCAAAGGCGCTGCTCAGTTGTTGTTGGATTGGGGCATAAAGAGAGCAGAGTCATTGGGGCTTGAAGTTTGGCTTACTTCCGCACAGTCAGCTATGCCGTGGTTTGAGGCCAATGGTTTTAAGCGTGTGTATGAGCATATCGCAAGACCAGAGACGGACCGTAATGTTGGAGCGGATGCTACGGATAAGAACGTTTCCCCGCTTACGTTCTGGACTATGCGGAGGCCGGCGGTCATGGTGAGAAAGGAGTACAAAAGCTTTTATCTGGATACGAGTGGATTTTGGTAATTGCTGAACTGATGCAGTGGCTTAGGAGGAGCTATATTGGATACGATAGTGCGTTTGTATGTTATGGCTTCTAAATGTCACCATTCTTCTATGCTGACCATTTCCTACAGGGAAGGAGCGTTCCCCGGTTGTGATGCGATTAGTAAACAATTTGACTTTGTTACAAATATCACACCCGACCGCGAGTCGCAAATCTCAGGCAAGCAACGTACTCGTGACTATTCATTTGACTAAGTAGTCGAGTGTATTTGTTTTGATTTTAATCGATACGCCCGTCATACCCATATTCTTTTTCCCTCATCGAGTTCGACAAGGCCAGGAGGAACTGGCACGTTACACGATGCCCTATTTCAGCTACAAACCCGGTCAGCCGAAGAATATCACAACATCGCCGAGCATATCGAGTATGCTACGTACCACGCCGAGATAGCGAAGTATCTCGAGGAGTCACCCATCGATGGAATGCTTCATTTCTATAATGAAAATTATCCCGGGCCACCGTACGGACAGAATCTGAGTACCGATGACCTAGTCCAAAAGTTCCAAGTATGATCCTATGGAGAGAGGACAAGCCGTATTCTTCTCCGAAGATGCTTGATGGACTCGAAAGCTGGTTTGAGAATGGGATACGACTAGTGACGGTGCCGGATGCTGGGCATTGGGTGTTTAGGGAAACGATCGAATGATGAGATCAACTCGTTCCTGGAGCTGTTGAAAAATTCTTCCTAAGGGGGAAGACTATAGCAGAACGCCTAGCTCCCCTGCCTATGTGCTGCATATTCTACCATGTCGGCTTATTGCCATCTGCTCCGTGCGTTGAAATTCTAGGCAACAGGTGAGGCTTAGACACCCTGCAACAAAGGTAATTGGAGTAAACCAAAATGGCTCCGTCAGGTTCGTCCTCCCATGAATTCTACAGGCATAAAACACGATCCGAAAATCCCATTTTTCATTTCCCGGGATTCCAGTGTTTCATCCGCAAGAGTGAGATTCAAGCCCTATAGGAGGATTTAATGTTTCCTTGGCAATGCATTTCATTGGCTCTGCCCTTGTTCACCGTCAGCAAATCCCCTGCCGATAATCCCACGCTTCCTTCAATATGTAATCGATTGAAGCTTAAACATGCAGACGCTGTCACAGGATTACCTGCTTACCTCGTACCGGGTTCTCAGTGCGGTTATCCTTCGACCACGTGCAATGAAATGTTGGATTAAGGAAGGTCATAGGGCTGAGGTTTCAGAAACGGTCAAAGAAACATGCGCTTACCTCAGCTAATGGAAAGGATATCGATATCGGTTTGCCGCGTCCTGTTACGATAGGATTTGAAGAGGAACGACCTCGAAACATCATCTCCACACAGCCTCTAGAACACTGACCTACTTTCAGGCCGAGTCGTTCGATTCTACTCATCACACGAGAGGCAAAGCTGAAAAGAGATGATCAACTCACTTCAGGATCGCATCCTCTGCCATCATTCTCCAATCATGAATTGCGCTCAGCCCCATTCACGATACGAACATTCTCGCTATAGTGCACTGAAAATGCTCAGTGCTGGAATCCTCAAAGGTAGAACGGACTTCCTAGACTATTTAAATGCCATGGACACCCCAAAGACCATTTTCCAGAGCAACATTCATTCAAACATTGTCTATTAAGATTACACTCACACCGCAAACATGCATCGTTCAATTCTCGCAATCGCTTTCACATCCTCCGCACTCGCTCACCCAAGAGCCCTCCCTCAAAATGCCGCCTCCAGCATTCTCCCCCGCCAAGCCAACATTTGGCAGCCTCCTGTGCTCTCCCAAATGCAGATGATTCTCTCCGGCATTCCCGATATAGATAACAATACCCCATCAGTATCTCCAGACGTTCCCATCTTTGACATCGACCTTTTCAATACCCCCAACACCACCATTCAAGCACTTCACAAGCTGGGAAAGAAAGTCATCTGCTATTTCAGCGCTGGTACGTCCGAGAATTGGAGACCTGACTTTAATAAGTTCGACAAGGCAGATATCGGAACCGGACTTCCGGACTGGCCTGGGGAGAATTACTTGAACTTGTCTAGTCCGAAAGTAATGGATATCATGGTGGCAAGGTTGCAGATGGCTAAAGATAATGGCTGTGACGGGGTTGATCCAGATAATATGGGTATGATAATTTTTCCTTCTAGCTTTGACGTTTTCTGTCCCTAGTTTTCCTCTCAACCTTTCAATGAGCATTACTGACAACTATCCTATCTCAGACGGTTATACGACTGCAGACGGCGGCGGGTTCAACCTACAAGAATCCGACACCGTCACTTTCATCAAGAATCTCGCGATCGAAGCTCACAACCGGAACATGGCTATTGGACTCAAAAACGCAGCCGATGTCATTGATCAAGTCTCCGATGTCATCCAATATGCCGTAAACGAAAATTGCGCCCTTCAACCAACAAGTGAAGGCGACACCTGCAGCGCCTACAAGTCCTTCACCAATCCTCCTTCTGGAGGAGTGGCGAAACCGGTTTTCCATGTCGAATACGTAAACCACACCGAGTCGAATGGTCAAACTATCATCACTAGCCAGATGAATGGAACCGAGGGCTTGAACTCGACAGCTCTGAGGCAGAAACTTTGTCTCCAGGATACCAATTTAGATCAGCAATTGAAGTTGAGTACCGAGCTCAAGATCCTTGACTTGGATGGATGGGTTATGTGGTGCAACGGGACTGTTGGTCAGACGAAGACGAAGAATGTTCCTGATGGAGGCCCTAGGGGCGGTGGCTCAGGAGGGGGGAGAAACCAGACCTTGAAGCACATTGTGGTGTAAGTCGTGAGTGTCGGTGGTGGAATATAAGAAGTTGGTGGTCGAAATGAGATGAGTAGCTGCGCGGAGATGAACGTGCGGAGAAACGGTGGGAGGAGATCGGAGTCAGGCGCGCTTGTGTTTGGTTTATATAGATGTCGCATGAACTTTTCTTGGGTTTTAGATTCACTTTATTACCCGATGCAGTGGGTTGTAGCTGGATTGAAATGGTGTCTCGGTGCGGTCATCATCGAATTCTTAACTTTTCCTCCAAGATTGAAGCGAACAAGTAACGTACTGGGGAAGAAATGTTGAAAGAGTATAACGACCATTGCCACCACATGAACGAGGCGACACGTGCTACACCCCAAACCTCAGTAGACGTTCATGTGTCCCGTTTACACCATTTCGCATGGCTGGATTGGCCCCCGTGTTACGCATCAAAGCGCTCTTGCTACCATGGACCCTAACAACGTAGTTATCTCAATCTTTCTCATGCTTTTTCTAGCTCAAAAAAAAAAAAAAAAAGATATTCCTTCGTAGAGCTGCTGACTAGATGACCCGTGGTTTCGCGGAAGAATTATCTAGGCAAGTATAAGCTCAAAGTTGACGGAATCGCTACAATTGATACTAGTCTTGGGGGAGATCTAAGTACTTTTATATCTCCAATGCCCTCAAGATCAGTGGAATAACGAAATTACAAGTAAAGAATGGAGTTCGTAACGAGGGTCTCACAAATGCTCTCCCATTCCTGCTGAACTCTTGAAAGTGGCGGAATCAAATCATCTGCTACCTTCACCAAATACTTCTTCGTTACCGCTTCCTCGCAAGCAAACTTCTCGAAAAGCCTGATAAAACTTCTTACAATCCATGTTCGTAATTGCGCCTCCTCTTCGAATTCATGTAGACGCTCGTGGTTGCCCGCGCTGATATCAAAGTCCCAATGAAGTGCCGCAAATGCCATTTGCATATTCCAAATCATAAAAAGATGTCCTTGCGGCTTCAGCGTAGCCGCATAATCACAGTTCATACACAACTCTCGCGCCGCCATGCCCAGTTCCATTTTCAAGTCTCTCTCTGACATTTGTGATGACATTGGAGCGCCAAGAATATACAAACGCCGCAGTAGCGCTAAGTGCAGTATACGCGTTGCCCAGTACCGGCAACTCATGTAAGATAGAACCGCATCGGGCCACACATATGATTGTGGTATGACCTCCGGCTCACTTTCCATCCGCGTCGAGACGACCTCAGCCATCCGGGCCAGCATCATTGGAACTGTATTGTCCATCTCTTCCACGTACAGTGCCTCCGCCTTTGACACCCCTTCTAGCAGACCCAGGCGTTTAACAGTGCTGGAATTAAAATTCCGTACGATGTCGACGATCTCCGGAAGACCACTGAACTGGCGCAACATGATTCGATAGATGGTAGAAGCCTCGCTTATGGGAAGATGCGGTGAAAGGTCGGGCCAGAAGTCGGGGTAGAGATGGATGTTTTGCCATTCGACTTCGGCCATGATTAGAGAAGTCTTTTCCACTAGGGCGTCGGCGGTCTATGCGTGGTCGAATGTTAATGAGATGCTGGGAAAGGGAGAGAAAGTAGAGACAATAAAGCGTATTGACGAAAAAGGGACAAGGAGAGCAGTACCATACACCCGAATTGGGCAAAGACTAGAGCACGTCCAAAGCCACTCTTGAGACATGTAGAACCCACTGTGAGCATAACTTGAGATGCAGCTCGGGCATGCATGACGTGGGAACCAGTCGTCGGCCCTAGAAGAATCTGTATGGCTTGATTAGGAAGAGTGGTAAGCAGAGTATACGAGAAGAATACCTCATAGTACATTAGGAGCAGTATTGCTGCTAGGATCTCTAACCACTGTTCAGGACCCCTTTGGACTTGCTTTATTGCGTGCTGCAGGGCCACCAGAGCGTTCCCATATCGCAGTCGACTCTTTCGAGCAAGTACCACATCATTCTCAGAGAGCAAGGCGGCGTGACCTGCCAGTAAACATTCGGCTGCTGCATCCATAGCTGGACTGTAGCCTAACCGTGCGGGAATGAAATCAAGAAATGGTCGGAGATGTTTGAGTATGCGCTGCCCTAAATACAAAAAGTTAAGTAGAGTGCCAAACTCATCCCGAAGTGATGAAGAACGGCTGGTGAGTGGTCTTGCTATCTTTAATATCCCGCCGTTACTGAATCGATGCGTCTCCCAGGTTCGATATGACGGCTGATGTTGATACTGCGCGTATTGTGAGCCCGTTGACCTAGGTACTATTGAAAGCGGCGTATCGTTGCGAGATTCCAGGTCGATGGGTGAAGCTTTCGTCGTATCATCACTGGGTGATTCTACGGCATTGATAATGCCGGGCCGCCTCGCAGCTACGCTTTGGGGAGTGAAGGTCTTCGGAATTTGGTAGATAGGGATGCGCGCCGAGCCAGACATGGGGAAAGACACGTCTCCTGGGCAAAACATGTCTCAAATCAAGGGGATCTTCATGTCACAGTTGCTGGTCGCCAACGTAGGCTAGATGCGAAGGAGCCTCATCGAGACCTTTATTTCGATAGAGAGGAGTTGTCATGTGTCGAGATGAGGCTGCAATGGACTTGGGTAGGTGGGTGGGGTCGAGAATCAGCCCCGACGAAATTAGTAACACTAGCAAGGATGATCATGTAGTACGTGTTTAGGCGTGCTACCACTTAAACATGAGAACATATCCCATTGCGAATGTCTTGATAGGGCCACTTGATAGGGCCACAGGCGGTGTCACAACTTGTTAGAATCTGGGTTGTGCATCAACCTCGTCACGACTCTTCTTGCTGTCCGCATGTACTCTTCGACCTTGGTAATATGGTTATAGAGGGGTGTCCAGTCCTCAGCGGACATCAGAATTGTCGTGCGCGAGCATTCTGTTCTTACATATACTGGAACTTGAACATAAATCTAACACTTATCACACCCATTGTGATACAACGCATCATCACAATCATCACAAGCGAAAGGCTAGATCAGCAGTCACGGAGAACACCATTCTTTAGAAGTATAATACAGATCATTTACACTATAAAAGCTTTGGCGCCCACTCTCTCATCTCTGCAAGAAATGCGCTCCTTCTCATCATTATCTACGCCTTCGACGGATCCATACGCGGCGGAAAGAGAGGCGTCACCGCCCACATTAATCGATTCCCGGCAGTCGGCATTGACAGGCTGACTGGAATCTATCGGCGTCGATGATCGCGGCGTTCGTCATCCCGGCTTCGACACCTACGGCTTCGATCGTCACGGCGATGGCCACGGTTTCTATCCTCAGGGATATATTGATCGTAGCCTCGAGAGCGAACATGTCTTAACTCTGATCTCGATGGTGACCTCGAGCGGCCATACCCTGACCGTGGTCTGGGCGGTAACCTCGAGCGATCGTACCCCGAGCGTGATCTGGGCGGTGACCGCGATCGCCCCCTGAAGTTTTCCCCCAAGGTATTCTCCCGACGCCTGCGTTGAGGTGAATTCGGTCGGGGAGGCGGTCGCGTTTGGCCTTGCTGCGCTTGGCGTCGAGTGGTGATGACTCGAAGACCTTCA
Source organism: Hysterium pulicare CBS 123377 (assembly GCA_000467715.1). Taxonomy (NCBI): domain Eukaryota; kingdom Fungi; phylum Ascomycota; class Dothideomycetes; order Hysteriales; family Hysteriaceae; genus Hysterium; species Hysterium pulicare. The sequence goes on from AJFK01000148.1 coordinate 35,754, forward strand.
AGCAGGATCTGCGATAATTGCACGGTGTTATCGCCGGATGAACCGCCAGCTCTCGCTGAAACAGAATCGGAAGGCCCTCGATGCGGTGCCATCGAGGTATACGGCGAGCTTAACGAAGCTGTTTGGGGCACCTGAGCTTGTTGCGTTTGGCCCTGCGATTGGTCTCGAGTAATTTCAGCCAGAAGCCGAAGGCCTTCGAGGATGATCTGCGATGACTGCACGCTATCGCTGGATAACTCTCTAGCTTGAGCTGAATTTGAGTCTGACGTTCCAGCTTGAGCTAAATCAGTGTGTGAACCTCCAGCTCTCGCTGGATCGAAGTATGAAGCTCCAGCTTTCGCCAGAGTAGTTCGAGACTCGTCGGGCTCGGGATCCCCTTTTATGACGACCGCACCGGGCGGAATCACGCCAGCATGGTTTTTCCACCAGCTCTTCTTCATCTGCATCAAGGGACAGGCCTGGAAAACAGTTGGCCTACAACTCTGAAAACTAAGTAGCACTCTTCATTAAGACTCCAGCCTATCCAGACTCCGGGCCAATGCCTATAATTTCATCGGTGAAGCTCATGGAGACGAAAAAGAAACTTGATGCGCCTCTCAAAGAACAACTGTGCTGTGGATAAAATCTACACATACCTAGCGATAATGGCCACCATTCGCTTGATTATGGCAGACGAAACACTCGTACCGGCAGTCAAGCCAGTGTTCCAAGTGGTACCGTCCCTTCTCCTGTCCGCAGCGTAGGCAGCGAATATCAGTGGGTTTTACGCCCAACTTTTCGCCATAGTGCCCTTGCGGGTTGCCGCTGTTCGAAGGCCTCCTAGGAGGACCTCCGTCGTCGCCTGGGCCGCTGTCGCCTAGGCCCTGCTGTGCAGGCACTATTATTGACATCAAAACACGAGAGAAAAGGGTGTGAGATGTAGAAAGACGTATTTGTATTGCTGAGTGGAGAGAGGTATGTGGAAGAGATGAGGGCTAGGAAAAATTGGAATATCGTCACTGTGCGCCAAGACTTCAAGCTTAGTCAACCATGGCGTGACGCGACTTGACGTAGGTAGATACCTAGGTAGACTTAAGAAACGATAACAGCACTTCACCTCTCCACTATATAAACTCCACGCACCTTCTACAACGCCCTCCACCACACTCCTGGATGACAAACAATCATCCGATGCAAGCGTTCTAACAGAGTCAGGGGCTGGAAGGCTGAGAATTTCAAGAAAAGAGTAAGTGTACTGATTACCCCCAAGCTCAATTCACGTCTCTCGCCTATCTTAGGTGTTTTTACCCCACTCAGCGAGGCTGGAAAGAAGATCCTGCGGCAGCGGGTCAAAGTCTGGCATGAGATAATCATACACAGACGGGAGATGCTGCGTTTGGGCGAACCGGTTGACGAGATCCAGCCCTCGCCAGAGCACATCTCAGACCGTATACTGGTACACGATGACATGTTTGAGGATTATTATTATCCGGCAAAAGAGAACTTCGACAGGTTGGTAGAAGAGCCCAAGCTCGCTAAGCTAACAGGCGGAAATACCGCTGTCCCTACCGCATCGAACACAAAGGCATAGAAGACTACCAGCGCTGCCCTCGGAAAAAACAGCGTCTGGTTCGTCACCAGCCCAACAAACGTCAAAGGCAAAGAAGATTACCGGCGCTGGTCTCAAAAAAACAACGTCCGGTGCTTCGTCAGCCCAACGAGCGTCAAGGGCAATGAAGATTACTGGCGCTGGCCTCGGAAAAACAGCGTCTAGTTCTTCAACCCAACAAATGTCGAAGACTGGGAAAGATACTGGCGCTGGCCTTGATAAAACAGCGGCGGCTCTTCTAAAAGGTCAGGCCATACCGAAGGTCAAGAAGGAAGCCGTCGCTGTCCCCGAGGCAGCAGTGGCCACTTCTGCGGGAGTACAACCCAGACCGAAGAAAGGGATTGACCCTGGTATCCAGAAGAAAGTGGCAGCCTCTTCGGCAGGTCAACCAAAGTCTAGGAAGGGAAAGGAGGCCGTTGGTACTCAGCAACCAGCGATGCCCTCCCTTCAAGGCTCGGGCCAGACCAAGCCGAAGGTGCTTGTTAAAGACTCTCCCAGACTCGGCAGCGAATCGGCTAGAGCTCGCTTCGACAAAGCCTTCCCAAATTATCGTCCTCCAACACAACGCAAAGAGAGTGCACTTGTGGTAAAAGGCGGGGATGAACATCAAGGAAAGGCACTCGTCGCAAAAGGTGAGGATAAAAGTCAAGAGAAAGCGCTGACTTACAGCGATATGGTAAAGAAGCCAGCCGCGCCGCCACCGCCTCCTCCATAGTCCGCAGCGCATAATGGCTTGTTGGTTCTTCGTCTAATAGCGTAACATATTGAGGGATTCTTGCCAGCATTTACTAAAAATTACTAGCCACGCAATGAAAGTCTTTTCCCTAGAACTATGCGCACTAGTCTGCTAGCTACGTGAAGGTAACAAAGCCCCAGGATGAGTGAGCTTATATTCGTGCGGTGGTTTATCGATGCATGGTGTTGGACGGAGATGGAGTCCATGCTGTTGACTGATGAATGCAAGACGATTGTTGTTGAGGTTCAAGTTTTCGGCACGGGTATTCTAGGCGCCAAGTCACCCAAACCTCTTAATAATTATTAATAGAGAGTATTTACTAGCCAAAACTTGGCCATCTCAGGTGTCCAACTCAAAGATGGGGGAGTCTAATTTGACGACGTGCACGGGAGTAACCCACCGTCCGCTACTTCAGCATGAAACTTCCATGGCATTCTTCACAGACAATCTCGACCTTCAATCTTTGAATAACACTTCCTCGAAGTTCTGTGGTGCTGACCTTGCTGCCTTCGTAACTTTCGAGTCAAAGGTTAGGTAGCTTCCTCGGCCTTGTCGAGGCCTACTCGACCCTGGTTCTGGGACCTGTAAACCGGCATCCTAAGGATCTAGAACTTGAAATGTTCCGATCCCTCAAATGGCCGATCAGGATTAGTAGAAGCCGGGATTGCCTTAAACCATGTAATCTACATCTACCTCCGGGCTCGCATGCATTCCAACTCCATTTTAGTTTGCTGTCTGGCCATTTTCGCAGAAACACTCGGTCTGTAATGCATCGCAAATCATCGTCGAACTTCAAGGAGCACCTAGCTGCACTCTCTCCTTACTTCAACATCTACAGACAACCTCCCGCTCCAGTCTCTCGCAAAATAGCCGGTGCCGTCTATCTGTTCCGCCATGGCATCCTGGAGGTGTCCCAATACGATTTCAAAGCGCACATTGCACCGTTCCTAAAAAAGCTTGACTCTCTTCAGCGAGCCAACACCCCATTTGTACGAGGTTCATTAAGCCACTTGTCGACATACAGAAGCTGGATCACCGAGGCACACGTCGGCATGGTATCGAAAGCCGGTCTTCAGCAGAGCGCCGATCTAGGACGAGCTTTCCGGATAAGATATAGCCAATGGCTAAAAGACGCCGAATCTGATCCAGATAAGCAGAGCCCTCTGATGACTGTATGGAGCGACTCGGCCACACGTTGTCGCCTCACAGCAATCACATTCGCCGAAGCTTTCTCAGGTTCGTTGTTCAGCCATAGAGGAACCCTTGAACATGCTGACACAAGCCTCAAGGCAAAGTTATGCTGGAGTCAGAGCGCGTCGACGATGGCTTGCCCGCTGTGGATACCCAAGTCAACATCGCGTATGCAGATACCACTCTGGAGACTTGCAACAATTTGTCCTGGCACACTGCTCTGCGCATCGACCAAGATGCCGGCACCAAGCAGATGTGCGAGCTGATGAATGTCGCAATTTCGGAAGCCTACGAGCGACTAAGGAGAGACTGGCTTGATTCGGAAACGTTCAGCGTCGAGGATGTGTATGCGATGCAGCTACTTCATTGCTACGACATTGTTTCTGGGAGGGAGTCTCCATTCGAAGATTGCTTCAAACCGCAGGACTGGGTCGGATTCGAGTATTTGCGCGACACCAAATACTATTTCAGTGAAGGCTATGGACGTGTTGACGCGGGAGCTTATGCGGTTCCCTGGCTAGTTGCAGCTATAGGGAAACTGGGCCAACATGATGAGAGATTCCCGCTTAGTGTGGCTTTCACACATCGTGAAGAAGTATTATACCTTTGCTGCCTGCTTGGGATAGCTTACGAGCCCGACTGGACACCGGATCTAGGGAGGGTCGATGATGAGAGGCAATGGCGCGTCTCGTTGCTTGCTCCGTATCTAGGACATGTGGGCCTTGAGACATACTACCAGACGTGTGGAAGCAAACGTTTAAGGATCGTTATTAATGGCGGCGTTAGACCCGCGTTCTTTGGGGAACTGCAGCAAGATTCGGATGGTGGTTATGATCTTGACGAAGTTGATGCGTGGGCGCGACAGAAGTCGTGCAAGTGGGAAGGGTTTAAGGGACTGTAGCTTTCTCCCCCAATGGCTCAATGATATCCGGTCAATACAAGCAGGTGACACGGGGTGTCATAATTCATCGTTCTCGGAGATGGGTCTTCACCTACCACCATCTCTACCAGCAGCCTACAAAGCTGAGTCAGACTCTAGGAAGCGCATGAAAGCAAGCTGCTATCCTGCAGCTCAGTCGGAAAATAGTATTTAGAACAGAATCTTCCCAGACTTGCACCGCCAAAAGAGTTACCCAGGAGCGAGTACGACGAATATTGACCCCCCATGACTCGCTTCACAATCACAGATGTTGAGTCCACTTCTTGCCGTGCAGGACTACCGAAGCATCAAAAGCCGGGCGGTTACTAGTGCCGCATTTACGGTGTTTTCGGTGTTTCGGCTCTAAGCCCGAAACCCCAGAGTCCCACTCCTCGGAACGCCGTTCCCGGCCCCATCTGCGAACTGCACCCGTGACAACGGAATGTTGGTCTTAGCGCGCATCTGTGCTGTATAATGAATTGCTTCGCGGCGAGTGCATTGATGTATCTTGTGCGCTGCAGAGGATACGGCCATTTTTCCCATCCTTCTATTCGATATGCAACAACAGAATCGCGCTTCTGACGGTGGCCCATCTTATCCCAAGTTTCATATCCTGATTGTTGGAGCTGGGATTGCTGGGTTGTCCACCGCGATTGCATGCTGGGAAAAAGGCTTCAATGTTTCCTGCCTGGAGTACGCCTCCGAGTTTAAACAGGCACGTATACTCAAAGCAGCATCTCGACCGCTATAATTAATAAATCGACTTCTAGATCGGAGCCGGTATATTCCTAGGCGGCAATGCTTCCCGCATACTGTGCCATTGGGGCCTTAAGCCGGCGCTGGACAAGGTCGCCATCCTTCAGCAGAGGACTGTCTTCGTGAGTCAAGCAGGGGAGACGTTGGATGTGAAGGAGTACAAGGAGCTTCAAGATGAGATCGGCTATCCGCTTTGGCAAATGCATCGTGCGGATTTACACGAAGTTCTTTTGGCCAGAGCTAGGGAGCTGGGGATACCTATTCGGATGGGCGTTCCCGTGAAGAGATATGACTGGGCTGCACCCGCTGTTCTCCTGGAAGATGGATCAACTGTGAGTGCAGACTTGATCGTGGCTGCTGATGGTAAGCGACAAACGGATCTCTTCTGCAATCAAATCAAGTAACGAGAATGGATGTGCAGGGTATAGATCGTACGCCAGGCAAAACATGCTTGGTCGCCCTGACGAGCCTCGCTTCAGCGGAAATTCTGCGTTGCGCGCTCTGATCCCTACGGAGCCGCTGGCAGCAAATCCAGACTTGAAGCGTTTCATCAATTGGGAAGATCAAGCAACTCATGTGTGGTTCGTATTTTGATCAACTGCCATTTCGCATCTGGACACTGATTGTTACGCTTCATTTAGGATTGGAGCAGGCTGCCATGTTGTCGGATATCCTGTCAGGGAAGGTAAATACTACAACATCGTCCTGACTCAGAAGGCAATCCATACTGCAGGTCCGAAGTACGTTGTTGACATGGACGCTGCTGAAGCGATTGAGCTTTATAAAGACTGGGATCCCAATTTGAGGGCGATACTAGAGCATCTCCCACATCCGGTCCTAGAATGGAAGCTTTGCGATATGGAGCCACTGGAATCATGGGTGTTCCCTGGAGGGAAGATTTGTCTAGCAGGCGATGCTTGCCACACAATGCTGCCGTCCGCTGCCCAGGGCGCTGCAATGGGAATCGAGGATGGAGCTGCAATTGCAGAATTGTTGACTCGTGCACTGGACAAGTCCGACATTCCGAGAATACTGAGAACCTATCAGAAGTTGAGGTTGCCTCGATGTACTGACATCATCTCGAATGCAAGGCAAGATGCGAAGAAATGGCATGACAAGAAAGCTAGTCCTGGTGTTACAAGCTTGTGGTCTTGGAATTATGACATATTTGGAGCTGCTCAGAATATTGAGCTGGAAACATGAGCAATGGAGTCGATGAGCATTTAGTAAGAGTTCCTAAAAAGATAGATCTCACATTCGGGTCACAAAGCCTATCTTCTAGTCATAATGCGAGACGCACTTTGAAGTCTGTATAGTAAATGGTATTGAAGCGTAACGACCACTTCTGATCGACTGGAATAAAACTACGAGAAGGGCGGCAACGACCCACGAGCGTTTTCATTCCTTGATTTAAAGTATACCTCTCTACACTGCACGGAGCGGGAAAAACCAATAAGAATCAAACGCAAATTCAAAGAAATACTGTTACATCATTCAATGAAATCAACTTTAAATGAGAGCTTTGAACATAATCAATGCTCATGCATGGTTGAGGTTTAGCAGATTCTTCATGTAGCGGCTACCGTGCATGACAAAATCCTTTGGAGACTATTCCCGACTCAAGCTTATAGTCTACGAATCCATCATATATGGCATACAAAGAACCCGTCCAATGGCTAGCAAGATGGTGGGAGCTGATCAAGAGTTTCAAGTGCATAGAGAGACTTGTTATATGTATTGAAGGTCAATATTTGTTTCTTGGGCATTGTTGAACATCCTTAAAGGTCTTATCATAAAGGCGATGACGAAGGGGTCATCTCAACAATTTGGAGCATCATCGTCAGTATTTCTGCATTCTTTCCCGTATGTATAAGATGGCTGGTGGGAGCATTTACTGCAACTTCCCCATAGCTTTCAAGAACTTGATTGCCTCTTCATCCTTTCCAAATCGATCCTTTTTGCAAGTTAGAAGCTTGGCTATGCCCGTAATCTAGTGAGTGAGGATCTTACCGGAAGTGAACTCCAGTAGTCAGGATCGACGTCTTCAGCAGCCAACACACCACAACCTTTCAGAGCCCATTTGGTGAAGAGGAGGCTACGACAACTCTCAAGCATGATGGTCAATTGATCAGTACCGACTTGCATCGGCTTCAATTCCATGTGCATAGCACCGACGGTCTTTTGGTCAGCATTTCCGTGGGGTGTAAAACCAGCCTCATAACTGGCACCGCCTGGAACAAAGACATCGGACCGGCCACCTCCAGTCGGCCCGTAGATTTTGGCCAAGAATTCCGATGCACAATTTCTGTGGAAGTAGGGCGGTCGAAAGGTGTTCTGTGCTACATCCCATCGGGGACCGAAAGTGAGGAAGTCACAAAGCGGGGCCTCAGAGTCGCGGGATCTCGCCGTGAGAACGGTGTTGATGGACGGATCGGTGTGGTCGACGGAAACGGTATTATGATAGACGAACTTTGTGAGATCGTATTTATAGGGGACGTAGTTTCCGTGCCATGCGACGACATCGAATGGCGAGTGGTCTTGCATCGTTGCGTAGTAATTGTCCAGGTGTTTGGTGACAACAGTCCATTCCCCGGTCGAAGTGGTATCGATGTCTGCTTTAGGGAAAAGAAAGTCACGAGAGTTTGCGAGGCCATATCCTCCGAGCGGACCCAGTTCTGGAAGTTCCCATCTCGTTCCCCATGTCTCAACAACATATCCTCGAGCGCCTGCCGGAGAGTAAGCCTTGACGATGTCTACCTTGAAACGAAGTCCTCGCTGAATGACACATATCTCTGAAGGCTGAAGATACAAATGGCCGAACTCCGTAGTGATATCTAGATGTCCCTCCTGGGCTGCAATCAAAAAGTCTCCATCAATGTTCACAATCGCTTTGTTGTGCATGCTGGAATTGATCGCAAAGACATGATAGGCAATTCCTTCTCGCAGATTTGGATGGCCACTGCCGCAAAGAGTATGGAGACCCTGAGTGAAGTCCTTGGAATCGCTATTGGGCGATGGAATATCAAACGCACGCCATGACAGTTGAGATGGAACCGTCTGGAGACTATCGTCGGTCGGAAGGAAAGAAGCCACAAGAGTCGGATTTCTGTCAGTTTGCGCGGAGGAAGAGTGGACAGCTGCGGGGCGGCGACGGTATAAGAAATTCCTCGCCGTGACAGGTCGGTTGGCTGCAAAGGAAGAACCTGTCACTTGCTCGGCATAGAGCCCATAGGGGCATTTTTGTGGCGAGTTTTGTCCGATTGGAAGCGCGCCTGGGATGAGCTCCGACTGATGCTCATTACCAAAACCTTGAAGGTATTCGTACGGGTCTTCCGGCCTTGTACAACGCTTTGCCTTTGCGTCAGTCCAATGAAACCTACGGGTATTGAAGGACGGCAAGGCTGCGTTGCCGTTGGTAGTCATCGAGTTTCCTTCGGCTGTGTTGTGCATTCTGATCGACTTTGTGAGATTGACGCTTGACTTGCGTCGGTGCAAGCCGCTCTGTTATATTCGAAAACTGACAAGGTGCGACTGTATACAATTTGGAGAAACCTTGTTTCCGGCATTAGATTTTGTCCGAACCTGGTAGTACCACAGTGTTGGAACTGCCGGCTTTGGCTTTCGGACATTTCTAACATCGGGTCATCCAGTTAACACCGTAACTCTCCGGCTCTCGCAGTTTAACATGTCATGTAAAGAATGCCTGAATTAGAGGGCCTATTGCTTAATTAAGCAGGGGAGAGCCCATTGGTCGAGCCAGTACTGATATCTAGACCGGCCCATTTTCACGTGAAATTATCAATACAAAAATGATTTGAGAATCTTATGGACATGCGATGATCATTCGAAGACACCCGTTTTGCAACAATCTATCAAGTCACCCACTCCCCGTTTTAACAGCGCTAGTTCCGTTTTACTGGGCTTTAGGAGCTACGTGAACATAAAGAGGTTTCTTTGCCCATAACTCATGGATCTCCAGATCCGTCCAGACCTGTCTCTCGTTCACCAGACTCAAATCATACGTCCAGATTACCGAGGAAAGAATAGCTCGTGTGGAGTGATATGCAAGACTGCGCAGTAACACCGTTTGTCAACAGTGGCTTAGTTGTAGGTGACAAGACTTGACTTACTTCTGCCCAATACAAATGCGAGGTCCATGGCCAAATGGTTGCAAGACGAACCTATCATCATCGGCATAGGGCGCAGGTGGGTCTTTCAGCCAGCGCTCCGGTACAAACGCCTCTGGATCCTTGAAGTTTAACGGTGAGTGGTAAGCCGCGTAGTGACTCAATTGCACCGTGACCTAAAAGAACTCGAATCAGCAAGCATATAGAGTAGATTGCCTTGTCCAGACGTACATTTCCTGGCACCCAATCGCCGCAAACCGTACCACCCCCTGGCGGCACGAGTCGCATGGTTCCTACTGGAACTGGGGGGAAGAGACGGAGGCCCTCTTCAATACAAGCGGCGAGATATGGCATGGCTTGCAAGGTTCGAAGTGACAGGTCGTTGATATCCTTGACCGTTCGAATTTCTTCGGCAAGCCTCTTCAACTTCTCCGGATTCTTACACAGGTAATACGTTAACCCACTCAAAAGAGTGGCAGTTGTTTCGGTTCCTGCAACCATAAAATCGCTCATAATCGCATGCAGCTCAGGATTGCTAAAGCCCTTGACTGCATCATTCTTTTCAAGCATGCTCCAGAAGTCCGGTCTATCGATCTCTCGATTCATCCTCTGCTGCACTTTGTTGACGCAGTACATATACTGCTGCTCCCGCTTCTCTCTCATAGATCGAGGCATAATCCATTTGACGACTGCACTGAGAACTGGCCATCTAGCGACTGCATGCATGAAAGAGATTGATCGTACATGACCGAAGATAGAATCGACCCAGGGAGTATAGGTGAGGTTTTGGAGAAGACCAAGATCTTCTCCGAACGTCAAATCACCCATGATCTACAGATATCAGCAAGAGCTAGCTTCAGTTTACCAATAGAACTTGCATCAAAAGTAGTGAAGTTATACATCTTCACCATATCAATCTGGTCACGTGACAAGTCGACCTCTTTCGTGGTAGAGCTCACCAAGTCTCCCAGCTTTTGGACCAGGAAATTGCAATGACCTTTAATCAGAAGCTCTTGATCGTTGAGGGCCCGATCGGAGAATGCGTGGTTGAACAGCCTCCGTTTTCTCTGGTGGTCGGGGCCTTCTGCTCTCAGAAGGCCTGGTGTGCCAGCTTCCTCGGGACCATTCTGCGCCTTATCCTTCGCAAAGGAGGGTTTGTTGCCGGTTCGATGGCCGTATATGTCTTTCCACGCCCTAGAATCTACGTAGCTGAGCTCGTTTGGAGCCAGGCGAACAACTGGACCGTATTTCTTGTGAAGTTCGGTGATGACAAATGGGCCACGACCGGAAAGGCGATAGTAATAAATAGTGCAAACAGTGGCGCCGAAGAGTTTAGGACCGGGGAACTTCCTCAGAGGATGCAGAAAGACATTGTATAGAAGACGCAACAGCGTGTAGCCGACGATCTGTATCGAATAGACAGTTGGCAGTCTGTCCAATGACCCGGAAGACAGTGTGTACAAAAAGGGAGCTTACCGAGACGAAGGAGCCAAAAGCGATTGTGGACAGGGTTAGATGTGCCGACCAGGCCTCCAGGTTAATTGAATTCATGTTGACAAACCAGCGAGATACGATGATACACGGCCTTCAAATATCATGCAAAAACTGAAGGAAAGCTGGCAACCAATGTCGTTGATATAATGCTAATCGCTTCCGTCACATTGCTCGGAGCGAGGGCCCTTCATGCCCGCCCCGCCTAGATGAACTTTAACGCCGAGCCTAAGTCTAACCCCGGACCGTAGTTCTACCCCGCCTCCGATTTCCCCGTAGCTAAGCCCGCCCTCGCCATCTCCTTGACTCGCGAGTTGGACTTGGCTCGGCATCACAACGTCGGAGTTCCTAGAGGATTGGCTACGATATTCAGACCTCGGGAGTATGGCTAACGATATCATCCCCCAGTCTCGCTGTTGTGGCGTCTCGTTGCTATATCGCATACGGTAGCTTATTTCAAGGCTTGCATCATGGCAGAAATCGCAATAGACCGGGCAACACTCGCCAAAGCCAAAGGGAAGGTGGTTGTCGTTCACGGGGGAGCAAATGGAATTGGTCAAGCAACAGTCACCCAGTTCGTTGAGCACGGCGCCCACGTCTTCTTTGCCGATTGGGACGGAACGTCTGGGTTGGACCTGGAGACCAAGCTGAACTCTCTGTCCAATCCAAACGGTGGCTCTGCAACATTCCAAAAATTGGATGCTCGGGACTATGAGAGCCAACTGAATCTATTTGATGCGGCTTTCAATAAACATCATCGTGTTGATATGGCGGTGTATTGTGCCGGAATCTCTGAGAGGCCAGGTTTTTTGGACCCTAAAACACTCACCTTGGAGGGCATCAGGGAGGTAAGTGGTCCCTGCAACCCCTTCTCTCGCAGCGATTCGCTCATCTGGAACAGATCCCAAAGTTTATAGCCCCTGTTCTCGACATCAATCTTGTCGGTTGTCTATACTTCACACGAATTGCACTAGCATATCTCCCGCAAAACGTCACTGCCCAGGATGCTGGTATGAAATCGATAACTCTCGTATCTTCTGCCGCTGGTTTCAAAGAATCCCCGGGTCTTGCTGTATACTCTGCTAGCAAGCATGGTATCATCGGTCTCATGCGCTCCCTTCGTCTTCTCACTTTACCTCGATTTGGAATCAGATTGAACGTGGTCTGTCCATGGGCCACGGATACTGCCATGATCAAGGAGGCCGTTCACCTTTTTGAAGAAAACAAGATACCTCTGAATACTCCGAAAGATATAGCAGACATCATCCAGCAGGTTTCTGCCGATTCACAGGCGCATGGGCAAGCTATCTACTGTACTGGAGGCGTCTTCATCGACATTGAAGATGGCATCAACCGACTAGAGCCACAATGGTTAGGTGAAAAGCATTCCAGAGATCTCAATGAGGGACAGGAGACGCTAGGCAAGGTTAGTTGTGAGATTTCATTGAAAGATGGTTATTTACGCTGCCCGTCAGTACACTAAAACTTCTGCAGGGCGTCGATTGGAGTCAAGCGCACCAATGAAGCACTGATTAGAGCGGATGATCCCTGCGAATGCACCAGTTGTCCGAATGCATCACCGCTTTGGCTTGCCTACTGACAATGAACTGACCATTGAATTGGAGGCTTGCAGTTCAAGTACGTAAAATGTAGATTGCTCAGGAACAAATAAACTGAAATATAGCTCCATTTCTCGATCCACTCCGTGTGGAACCTCTGATCCGAGTGATGGAAGTCCTCGTCCTCGATAGATTTGCCTCACAACGATGTTGGTCCAGGTTTCAAGAGACTATCCACGTAGCATTTCCCGCACTTCTGGTGCTTGCCACACTGCAATCGCCAATATCTCGAGCTAAACTAAGGTTTGAGGAACAGCCCTAGTGATCATGTGACTTTCCGCCAAGGCAAAAAGCTTCGTTGACCACATGCGCAGATTGTGGGGCCCCGCGAACCAGGACTTCCGGCAATTTGTCCGGGGTTTTGTGCCTCAAACAGCATCCCGCTAGCTTCATTCCGGGCTGAAATCTAGACTTGCATTCAGATCCCCAAGTATAACAAAGTCGGCATTAACCTGCACTCATCGCTGCATGCCTTCTGCTTTCGCGAAGTGTTCACAAGCACATCGGTATCGTCTCTGCCATCGTTTCAGTCGTTCTCATCCACCATGCCCTTCGGAATACTCGAGCCGCACTCCTCGCTCGAACACGTGCCAGGTACTGCGAAGCTCGAAGAGATTGGGCAAGAGCACATCATCAGCCTTAAAAAGGGCACCGGAAAAGATGACGATATTGTGCTGATTCCTCAGCCATCCAATGATCCAAATGATCCGCTCAACTGGCCGCTTTGGCAGCGCGATCTTATTTTGGTGCTTTATATGTATTGCACATTGACTTGTGTAGGAGGGTAAGTTGCCCATATCTACGCGTCTCAACAGGATGGCTAAGCTGGCGCGTACAGAGTCGGCCCTACTATCTCCGTTATGGCATTACCATTGATCAAGCAGTTCCATATTGGCTTCACCCAGGTGTCCCTTCTCACTGGATATAATCTCTGCGCAGTCGGCGCAAGCGCTGTTTTTATCTCAGCTCTGGCCCGCAAATTTGGAAAACGCCCGATGACACTTATTTCAATGGCACTCGCGCTTGCCGGAACAATCTGGGGTGGAGCTGCTAACACATATCAATCAATGGTCGGTGCCAGAGTTGTCCAAGGGTTGGGCGTGGCAATGTTTGAAAGCGTCACCTTTGCCATTATCGGCGATCTTTATCACGTCCACCAAAGGGGCTCGCGCATGGCTCTCTACATTCTCTCGCAATCCGGTATCGCACATCTTCCGTCGCTTATCGCAGGCAAGATTTCTGAAGACCTTGGTTGGCGATGGGTGTTTTGGCTTTTGGCCATCTTCGTCGCAGTCGGACTCGTATTGGCAATACTCTACGCTTGGGAGACTGCCTGGAATCGTAATGAGATATACGATATTGATACCTCATCGCAAAATGTAAGAGACCTGACCGGAATGATGGAAAACATCGCTGACTGAAAGAATCAGAATATCCAGATATTAGAGAACAAATTTAGCGCAGGTCATAGCGAGAAAGACAACGTCGAGCAAACAATCACCTTATCCTCGACTGAGGGCCAGACTCGCGACTCATGGCTTCGGCGGATGAAGCCGTATTCTACCACCTACACGGAGCAGTCTCTGATCAAAATGATCATTCGGCCATTCTTAGTTCTACTCAACCCTGTCATCCTCTGGGCTGTCATCATCATCGCGTTCTCTCAACTTTGGATTGTAGCAATTTCTTTTGTGATTGCGCAGATTTTTGGGTCGCCGCCATATTCTTTGACGACCGCTCAAATCGGGTACATATCAGCAGGACCAATGGTCGGCGGATTCCTTGGCTGTATTCTATGCGGCGTGGTAGCCGACCCAATTGCCAAAGGTCTTAGCCGGCGGAACAATGGCATATATGAGCCCGAGTTCCGTCTCGTTCTTATGATCGGAGTGCCTATATTCGCCACGCTTGGCTATTTTCTCTTTGGAAATCTGGCAAGTGAGGGTAAGAGCGCGGTTGCCCTCGCTGCAATCTGGGGTATCACCTTTGTGTCCGTTCAATTCGCAGCGAATGCGACAGGAGCGTACCTTGTGGATGCTTTCCGTAACGTCAGTGTCGAGATTTTCATCATTTCTATGAGTGTGAAGAATTTCATCTTCTTTGGGTTCTCTTGTAGGTTCATCTCTTTACCCATCTCATGCTTTGATTGCACAAAGATTGACGTGTGACAGATTTTTTGAACGACTGGCTCGCAAGCTGGGGACCTGCCAGGGTTTTCAACTGCATTGGCGGAATAATGGTTGCTCTTTCGGTCACGACTATCCCCATTTACATTTTTGGTAAGAAGCTTAGGGCATGGTGGCATACCCACGATGTATTCAATAAGAGCTGAAGGCGTATACCAAATGCCGGTAGGAGGGGAAAGTCGATGTAATTGCAGAGGCGTTGAGCTGCGGATTGGTACGATGAATAATGCAAGCGTGTGAAAGAGGAGAATAATGCAGTCGTTGGAGTATTCTAGGGTGTATTCTGCCTAGGTATACCTAATATTGATAAACCCTTATTTATGCCAAATTGCCGAATCTTGATGCCTTGCTTAGCTCGCACGTGACTTGCTGCCTCACCCCGCATTCGGCTCCCCCGGAACCTGGAAGCCCCGCATTCCGCCGATCGTTAACATCACGTGGGTATTTTTCCGAACTCGAAATCTTCCCAACGTACAGTGCAGGTGCAGATTCCGACTGCACACCCCGGCACACTTGCTCTTCCCCGTACCTGGCCGAGCCTCTGTGCACCACGAAGACTCCACGGCCCATGTGTATATAGGCTCACAATGACAAGCAGCCAGCCAAGTGTTAATCGAGCCTGTGAGGCTTGTAAGAGGTAGTGTCCCATGAAGCTAGCAGCCCTGCCATCGAGACACGTTACTAAAAGAATGCAGGAAAAAGGCAAAATGTACGTATGGTTGAGCAGAAAAGGTTATTCTACTCCTCGACGGGTCTCGTTGACGCGTTCCAGGTGATGGGGCGAGGCCCGTTTGTTCCCCTTGCGCCAAAGCTCAGATTGATTGCCTCTACCCCTTTCGAAAGCCCCGGGATCGTGGTCGGATATCTAAACACGGCACGAATGGTGCCAGCTCAGTCGGAAGTAATGATCGAGCGCGACGTAGTTCCCAAATCCAAGTGAGAACGCCGGAATCAGGCTTATCCGGCATGTCGCCCAGCTTCCATCCTGGGACGGGAGGCCTCAACATACATTCAATAGATCCAATCAGCCCAGTTCTCAATGATTCTACATATGGTACGCAGATTAATGACACCTCCAGCACGAGAGATATGGTTCAGCACTTTTCCCTTGACCAGGACATATTGGACCTCCTATACGATTCCAACCTCGACGGTTGGCAAACCGGAGATGTTGGTCTAAATCCATTTCAACCTGCGCCGATGGCGAGTAGTTCGCAATTACTCCCACCAAATGAGCACGACGGAAATCAGGTGTGGCTATCGGATATCGCTTCACAGCCTCCACCACAGCCACCACGAGACCACACGGTCGACTTGGACCGATACACGTTGGATGTACCGGCCTTCGTGGTTGATGAATTGTAAGCAATATGCGAACCCTTTTCTTGCAAGAATCTGACTATTTGAATAGGATTCATTTGTACTTTCAGAGGGTGCAGACATTTTTACCACTGTTTCACTGGCCCCGATTCCGAGATAAGTTTGTCCATGCCGAAGCAGCCCCCAAGTACTCTAATTTGGAACGGGATTCTGCGTTTTTGCTGTATGGGATGATGTCGCTGTCTGCACGATACTCAAACTTGTCGTATTTCGCAACTATACACGTCAAAGAGCGTGGCCTGGCATTCGCAAGAAAAGCCCAAGCTTTTTACGATTGCGCCTCGACCTCTTCGCAGCTTATGGTTCCATCGTTGACATGGTTACAAGGCTGCATTCTGCTCGCCTATTGCAAACAGGCCACAGCCCCAGTCTGGCGTGGCGACCCTCTTACAAGCAAGTGCAAAGAGATCGCATATGGCCTAGGCTTGCATAATATCGATGAAGATATCCCACGAAGCCCCGAACTATCTGAACCATTATCTGCGGAAGATTGGGTTTCTAAAGAAGAGCGGCGTCGAGTGTGGTGGGCCGTCTGGGAGCTTGATACGTTTGATTCCGTGGCATCTAGTCGACCCATCACCAGGAATAGAACGGGAATACATGTTTTTCTCCCCGTATCAGACGAGGCATGGTTCGCGAGCAAACCGGTCACGTCTGCAAATTTGGAGGCCGACTTGATGCTCTGCTGGAAGAGCCTTAGAGACTGTCAAAACCGAGATGCGCGTGCTTGGTTCCTGATCAGCAACGATATTATGGCGCGATCATACGAGCTTCGTCTTCGCGAAAACGTCGGATTTAGAGACATTGAGGATGTTGAAACTGTAATTGCATGTTTTTCGCTGCTTTTCCATGATAGGTTCCCTGCCGCCACCACACAGATTTTGTTCAGCCAAACGACGTATCCGAAAGGCAATTGGGTACTTCTCACCCAGTTGATGCTGCACTCGTAAATCCCCCAAGTCTTATCACTTCGAAACAACTGTTCTGACTTGCAATTCAGCTCGCGCCTCTTAACCGGCGTCCTCAAACACCACATTTCACCGGAACCGAGTGTTTTACATTCCAGGAGACTCATCGATCAGTTAGGGAAGCAGTCTCTCCATGCTGCTGTGCTTGATCAGCTTCGGCAACCCATGGATGAAATCTTCCGGCTTTTGCGTTCATGGCCTCCTGAATATATAGCACTTTGCCCTCCTTTGATGGTGGGCATCGTCGTTGGTCCCTCCCAATTGACCCTGCGGCTAGCACGCCATTTGCGCAGCCCCGATACCCTCGCGGAGAGAGCCAAGCCCAGCATCTGGGAAGATCTTATCATTCTTGTGCTGACACACTTTGGGCGCTATTGGAGTGTTGGACACATTTTGTTGAGTGAGTTGCTGCGTGTTGCCATGCCTGGGTCTCCACTGATAGCTCAATAGCTCTTCTTCGCTCATACGACAAAGACTGATTTGTAGAGTAAACAATAGGCACTCAGTAATGGCGTTAGGCACGAAGAGAAGTATTCAGCGTCCATATACTCCGGTTTGTTGTCCTGGTCGTAGTGGCATGTGATACAAAGTGCACCGCAGGCGTCGGAGTAGGTAAGTCCTACAACCATTGGAACTCCTCATGATGCTCGTGTGACGAGAATCCTGAGACCAGGCTATATCCGTGCGACAAATTTGGCTTCAGGAGTAATCCTCTTCAGCTCTAGTGATGTCCTTGTGTTACGAAACTGAAGGATTGCAGAAGACCTGATAGTGATTTGTGCAACGAGGACTCGAACGGAGGACAGAGTTTAGTCAGTTATGAGATACAAGTTGTAGATTGCAAACCATGTATTTAGAAGATCGAGTGATATCAAATATCTCGTTGAATAGCGGTCAATAACATCAGCCTCATTTCGTAGTGTCGGGTGTATCGAGATTCCGGCGATGCGTTTGCCCGCTCCGATGCTTGGCATTCCCGCGATCCACCAATACTCCACAAGCATTGCCTCTATTCGACTTTGCCTCCTCTCTGCATCACAATAAAATTCGAAAACCCCATCCCAAACGGTCATTGCCACTCGTGGACTCACCCCATCCAAACCCCTCTCCAATTCCAAACCCCGACAGTACAAAGAGAGTTTACAAAATTGGAGCACTCTACGGCACTGGAGAAATAGACTCCGCCCAGTCTGCTATCATGCAATGCCTGGATTTGAACCAAGTGAGTAACGTAGGCGGGTCAAGAGGTACCTCTGCTACGCCTAGATCTACCAACACATACTACCTACACATTTCAGATCAGGGTCGCACATTTCCTGCACGTTGCCACGTCCCAGCTTAAAGCATACCTCCACCGGCCATCCCATCGAATATCCTACCTAAGTCAGAGTCAGCGACCCCTATAATAATGCCTGAGGCGCCATTGACCTGGGATATACAATCAACGAATTCGAGGGAGACGAAGAGGTCCTCTAGCACTCACATCACTGGCTTCTTTCGAAGACCACTCCCGAGGATTGAGACAATAGATCGAAGGGATATACCACACAGGACATATACCGGGGTTGTTAGGAGTGGCATACTTCAATGTGTTCGCCTTTGGGCAATGCCTGGTGGTGGGAAAGCTATGCCATGTTCCACGCCCACCACACATCCGCCCCGGGAACCAGGATCCTTTTAGACTACATACGACATATTCTCATTGCTACCCGAACACCCTCTCTCACACAATGCACTGCAAGATGAGCATTGCGTCCACATTTACGCCCGCCGTTGATTTGCATTATCTCTCAGTCACTTTCTTTCATGATCCTGCGTGGGCCATCGATACCCGACGAGGACACTTATCGTCTACGTGATCGATCAGTTTAATCATTCACCAATGCTATCAAATTCAAGTCGCGCGCATTCAAATACGTCAACATTCTCCTGATCTTGACATTGTTTGGCACATGCATTTGTTTTACTCGCAACGTTAGCTGTAAGGCATTCATCACAGAAATCAGCGTGCTTCTTGCAAATGCGAACCAGAGTATGGGGGCAATGTCGTGAGCTCACCATACTGTACTCTAGAATCCTATTTCATTTACTCAGTGCGATCTCTACTTTTGAAGTGCATGATTATCCATGTGCCATAGACTACACGATGTGATTTCTACCGTAATAATATGAGGATAACGTTTGACGAGACGCAGGAAAAGGTTTCGTGGTAATTGCGTAGAGGTATGGAAACGGCGTTGCTATCGTGGGGTTGAGTCGGTGCGGAGGATGAATTCATGTGCCAAGATTTTGAATGGGTCAGAACACGTGCCGACGAAGGTTGATAATATTGACAGAGCCTCACTCCAGGACTTACCCACCACATCACAGCAAAGCGACATACGACATCATTAAACGCTGCAACGAGTAAGATATTCATCTCATCTAGCGAAACTGATAAAGAATCTAGTATCGTATGAGCAGCAATCATCCCATTCTATCCACCCAGTGGGGTAAAGGGCAGGGTAAGCAAGTAAACGAAGCCGCACATACAGCGACTGATACTAACACACACAGGTTTTTCCCCGGGAACGCCCGATCCCAACAATGACGTGTTCGGCCCAGAAGCAATCGCTCTCCTGCGGTTACGGGTTGACGCCTTTCACCAACGTGTGAGAATCCAGTTGGACAGACAAGCAAGAGGACTGCCTGTTGCCCCAATTCGACTTATAGAGGAGGACATCAGGCTCCTCATTCTCGCGCATGAGGATGTGAACAATCGGTGCTTGGAGGCCGAGCGAGACTACGCACGGTTGACGTTACAGACGGAAAGCCTAGCTGGTAGAACAGCAACGGCATTCTCTGTAGAGAATCGACTGAAGACCAAGACGGCAGAACTTCTTGGTGACACAGGAATAGCGGCCCCTGCATCTTCGAAGCAGCAGACGCAAAGCCTTGCTGACTCTACAGCAACGACATTCTCTGCACAACGGAAGAAGCATACGCTTGCCAGCGCCGCATTTACGACACCCTCCGCACAACAGCCGCATAAATCGCAAATGGAGAGTGCTGCTGACAACCCATCAGCGAAAGCATCCTTTGCAACAATGCCGCTGAAATCGCAGACGAGGAATGACACCGCTGCCGATCAGAACGTGACGGCTCCACCTTCAGCTACACCAAGCCAAGCGTCGCCGCGTGACCAGTGCAAGCCAACTGAGGACGAACTCCTCGAAGCAGCCATATTGGGTTTCGAGAGGCGAGAGGCAGAGAGGACACGAGCTGCGCATACGGCTCGAGGTAAACAGCCCTGTACGAGCCCGACTGACGAGGCTGAATTCCTCGAGTTCCTTGAGAATATACCGCCCTATCCGTGCGAGCTGACTGAAGACGAAATCCTCGAGGGAGCCATGTTGATACTCCATCGGGAAGAAATAGAGAGACGATGCGCGCAGGGCCTGTCTAAGCGGGCACCGCTACTATACCGAAACACCATCCTCCCTCGAAATGCACATTTGGAACTCTCTGCTTTTTCTTCTTGGACTGGTCCACCTGGAGAAGGCCCTTATGGTTTTTCACGCTGGATGAGCTTTTTCGGTTCGATCGCCCCAGAGCCATGGCAGTATGGGGATGGCGATTGTTTTGGTGATCACGGAAAGGTCCCAGTATTTTGGTATGCCCCAGCGATAGAGATGCGTTTGAAAGATCTGGGCTTATGTGCAACCACCTGGACGGCGCCATGTTATGAAGAATGCCCCTACGGGCATGCCCACTGCTTCTACCGTCATTGGTGGTTCACTCCAGAGGAGGAGCAATGGATCGACCCTTCCTTCATGGAAGAAGCGCGGCGAAGCTTTACTGGTACGGTGCAACCTCCAGGTATTGAACCTGTTTACAACTCAGGGCGACCTCGCTTCGACTGGGATGCTTATCGGATAGCTGGTGACCCAGATTTCGACCTCGTCGTCGCTCAAGGGAATGTCGGTAAGCCGTAAGTATGTTAATGCAGAAAGCGACGGTCGAAAAGAACGTTGGGTGAGGGACCTGATCTTAGTATTTCCATGAACCATCAGTTAGATAATTCATATCCCATTTTCATCCCTTAGCGTGTGCTATCAAGACGTGGGAAATTTAACTCCTCCTATCTTAGTCAAATCTCGGCTTCACGGGTTTTGCCAGAAGGTTTCAAAATTCCATGCGGCTCAACACTGAGCAAATCGTTCTCATTAAAGTCGCTGGCCTTTTTCATGTCATTTTCCTCCATCCTTTCACAGCGCTTTATTCATGGTAATGTACAATCAGTCAAAGTCTCTTCTCCTCAGATCATAGTCAGTCGATCTAGTAATCACAAGTTCAAATTGACTTACGGCCGTTGTCATACAACAATTGTATGATTAGGCAACAATAGGCTATGACGTAGTTTCAAGTCAAGATTCAAAGTGAAACTGAAGCAGACGGTAGACGGATTTGTATGGGAAATGCTAATAAACGGGTCACAACTTTGCGCGGATTGGGTGTCTTCTACACCAAAGGTAAAATCCAACTTCACTTCAACCTCAGGCGGCCCGAGCGTTGAACGCATACATAAACCCTTCGTCGCCCACCTTCAATCTTCTTCTTCTTTACACCACACCCCCCTCCGCCATCTGCCCTATTGCTCCTAACTTCGCTGCACCTGCACCACTAACGGCGCCGCCAGGCGTCTGTTGTTGCCCATCACAGGCACCGCGAGGTGTCCTGGTCGTCCTTCTCCATTGTTTGCGGGTATTGTTTCTAACATGCCTGCAGGTGAACAGTCAAGTCCGGAGCAGGACCAGCAGCAGCAACAGCAACAACAAGGCCAGCAGCAGCAGCAGCAGCAGCAAGGTCCGCAGTCACAGCAGAGTCAACCACCTGTGCCTCGACCCGCTCGCACTGTGCCAGCAACACTGCCTCCTCTTCAACCTCTTCGTCCGCTGCCCGGCAACTATCCCACGCGGACGTGGCAAACTCCTCCTCCCCCTCAACCCCAGCCAAGGCTTCCGCCAAGGCAAGGACCTTCTCCTCTCTCTCTTCCTCCGGCGCCCTCCAGTCTTCCTGCAAGACCGCCACCTCCACCATGGGCTCGCCAAACTCCGTTGCCTGTTCTTCCTGCGGCGCCGTCCACCGCCCTTCCTGCAAGACCGGCCACGCCATCATGGAAGGCCCCTCCGAAACGTGCGGCTGCGTCTCCACCTAGAGACCGATCGTCAAAGAGACCGCTCGTAGAACCGTCAAGTCAAGCACCACGGTCCGATCAATCTTCTCCACCATCTCCTTCCGCCCACACATCTATCTCAACGAGGCCGTCACAACCTCAAGATACAGCAGCGTCAAAAGGCTCAAGTCCTAGTACGCCAGCTCAAATGTCGCCTCCAAGGTCAAGGGTGACAGTGCCAATTTTCTCCTCTCCGCCGACCACACCGCCAACATCTACGAGGCCGTCACCACCTCAGCAAACGCCGCTTCCAAGATCAAGGTTGACGGTACCCATTCTCTCTCCCCCTCCGCAAGCTCAAGCATCTGCATCGGCCGCCACCTCCGGTGCTCTCGTCGCGCCTTGGAATGATGTCGCAAATCAGCCAAGGTTCAAAACCCATGAAGTCAGGAAGAGCGACCTCTATCCGACAATCGTCCACGTCGACCCTTACTGCTTCGGATCCTTCCTTTTGACCACCAACTTCAAGGTCAAATGCAACGTCAGTGCCTCTTTCCCCGGCTTGGAACTGCGAGTTGGTCAGCGTGTCAACGATCAATGGTACCCGTTCCAGACCTTCGAGTGGCATTTTGATTCGCTGTCGGACGAGTTTCACGCCGTGGCTTTTCAACCTGGCGACGGTTCCATCCCTGCAAATCATTTCCAGCAGGTACTCGATGATATGGGTGCTCGTTCTGGATTTGATGACAAACAACACGTCAGATTGGGCCGCATTCACGTCGCCTTGAAAAAGGATGCCAAGGGTCCCTCGCAGTGGATCAATACGCGACTAGACTTCACACCCGCGCCCTCCGACCCTCCCTGCTCCTCCTCTCATCGTCCTTCCCAGCCGAGCATTCCCGAGTTGCCAGCTGGTGAACCTTGTCAAGCCGTACCTCTGCTGAAAGATGCAAAGGTACTCGATCTCTGGGTGTTGGTTGGCGAAGATGCTGCTTCCTTCGATGACTTCGTAACCATCGTCAATCGCGTCCGCCGACAGTCTCGTTCCGGAATAGCTTCCAACGACTGGTGGTGGAGTCGTTCGGAGGGTTTTGACGTGCCGAGAAGCAACGATTCGTCGAGGTGGGCGACGTGGAAGTCAGACTATGATTCGTGGCCGACCAAGCAACCATGGCTGCGACAGGGTGACATCTATGCCAACATCTTCGAGAGTCACAGTCCAATGCATCACATCGCAGGTCCTGATGCATATGAGCTCCGCTTCGTGCCTGCTGTCCTCGGTGAGATGGACCATACGACCAAGACTCTCAAAGAGCAATATCCCGGCGCAAACAAAGATGGTGCGCCGAAGTACAAAGCCAGATTCGTCGCCGGTGCAAAGCGTACCTGGCTCGTCAAGATCACTGGTGATGGCGATGCCCCGGCTATCGGTGGTCAGAAGATCGTGCCTGGTAGTGGTGCCAAACTCAACGTCTGGATCGATGGTATGCCGATGGGTGATGACGAGAAAGGCTTTCAATGGAATGGAAAGGTGGCTCCGTTCACAGAGCAAAATGCCGACATCATCCTCTCCGCCAGGAAACCCGCCAAGCTCCGCGACCGTCGCTTCAATTCGAGCGAGGCCCTCAACGTCACAGTCGCCGTCGATGTCGTGGACCAGCAATCCGAAGCTCTCATCGACGCCATCAACAAAGCCTGCAACGCAACTCGCTCCTACATCAAGCCAACTCCAGATAGGCACGGTTGCTGTCCGTTCCACCCCAGCAATATCGTGAGCGGCAAGCTGGTTGAAGAGAACGGGCCGGACTGGGTACAATTATGGCGAGACAAGAACCTGCCGGTGCTCAATCAGCCCGAGGTTGAGGCGATCATGAAGGAAGTTTGCGAGACGATTCCTCAGGGCCTCAACTCCCAGCAGCGCAAGGCCTACTTCTATGCCATTCGCGGCTCTCGCGGCGCTATGATGATGGTCCAAGGTTTCCCCGGAACCGGCAAGTCGCACACACTGTCGCGCATCGTCATCGCGCTCGTCTTGCTCGGCATCAACGTGCTGATCTCGGCTCAGTCCAACACGGGATGCTGCGAGGTTTTCAAGAAGGTCGTAGCGTACGCGAGGGTTCACCACCCCGACTGGGTCGAAAAGAACTGGTTCGCTCGTCTTGGTGCTGCTACTGTCGAAGAGGAACTCTGCGAACTCCTCGACCAAGGTGTTGACGTCGACGTGGATGCTTCAATGAAGTCGGCAAAAACCAAGATGGATCCCGAGAACATCCCTTATTCCGGTACCGTCTTGGGACGCAAATACGCCGAGAAGCACGCCGACGATGAAGAATTCTGCCGGGCGCATCTCGAGTATGAAAAGCGCCGTCGTCAACAAAGAGCCCGTCACGACCTCGCGCCGCTCGATACGCTTCCCAACTGTCGGTGGAGTGATCGCGACGTTCGTTCCCTCCTCCGTCAAGCCGTCGGCAATGAAGCTCGTGTTGTCGCCGCCACCGCTGGATCCTGTCGTGAGCTTTCTGCCGAAGCCAACTTCCATGCGCAGGTCTTGGTGTTTGATGAAGCATCGCAAGCCGTCGAGCCCGCCCTCCTCATCCCTCTCTGCGACCAAACCAAGATTGAGCAGTTAATTCTTGGTGGCGATCAAGAGCAACTTGGTCCTGTCATAACCTCGTTGCAGCAAAACCCCCTCGCTCCTCAGCTCGCCATATCACCTCTCGAGCGCTTTGCATACGCCTTCCCCGAGCGAGCCCTCGTCCAGCTGCGCCTCAACTATCGTGGACACCCGGAAACCTTGGCCATGTGCTCGAATATCATCTATGGTGGTAATATGCACCCTGGCCGCCCCGCATCGGACTTTGACAATGAGGTCTCGCGGAAGGTTCGAGCGTATTTCCGACGTAATACGCCCGTCAGCAGACTCTTCAGCCATCGTCCAGATGGTCGAGTGTTCTTCATCAAGCACGCCGGATACTCTGAGCCTGAGCCCGAGGGCAGTTCTTCTTGGAATCCTAGCGGCTGCGCGGTTATTGTCAAGACGATCTCGGATATGGTCATCAACGGCATGGTCAGCCAAAAGGACTTTGTCGTAATCTGCATGTACGCCTACGACAAGAAAATGCTCCAACAGATGCTCAAGTCAAACCTCTTGGGCGATGTTGAGGTGGCGACCGTCGATTCCTTCCAAGGCCACGAAGAGAAGATTGTCTTTGTCCACTTTGTCGCGGCCTTTGATAGCCAGCACCGCCCAAATCCATTCGGCTTCGTGAGCGACAAGAAGCGTCTGAATGTGGCAATCTCACGGGCGACCAATTATATGTTCATGGTTGGTAATCTTGATCACTGGTATGAGCGGATCATAGTGGGGAAGGGTTCGACCAAGGCGGGCAGGGTCGATCAGAATGGCGTGCCGTTCTATAGGCCCAACAGGCGGGATTTTGCGTTTACGGAGATGATGAGGTGGGTTGCGCATCCGGATCATAGGCAGGTTGTGAATTGGGTTTGATGGTTTAGTTTGGTGGAGTTTGGTTTGATGGAGTTTGGTTTGATGGAGTTTGGCGGTTATAGCGTGGATGAAATGTTTGAAGATAGCGTGAAGTGTGATTATTCTTGTTGTAGAGCAGTGACGTTTCGACATTTACGTTAGGCGGTTACTGGTACTGACGTGGTTGAGCTTTACCAAACTCTTCTTCATTGGTATTGATTCAACGCGCTGAACTGCATTTATGGAGGGCGACGCATCTGTTATCAACATATCCTTCTCAACGATACATAATGTGGGAGTCTTCCGATCGTCCGGAAATCCCTGTGATTAACCATTTTCTCACGACTCCAGATCTTGAAGACTATCACTGATGGCCCTTCATATATTCCTCGTGCCTCGTCCCCCACAGTCCTCTGCGTTCTCGACTCAAACACCCACCACAGATCTAGGCACTATTTGCTCGCGGTGAATCTATGAGACGCAGCTGTTAGTAGGGGATCCAAAGGTCCAGTCCGTTCTTCCAAGAACCTTGGGGACTCACCAAATCGTGGGTGCGACGGTTAAATCCTAACTGTGTTCCTCAACTTTCCCTGGTAGACACCAACTGATGTATGAACGGCTTGAGGAGGCGACATGATCGTCGTTGATGTTGATTCAAGAGAGTGGTGTCATGCTGTGATTCAACGTAGCAGAAAATCTCATCCGAAGGGTCTGTTGTGTGTGAGATATGTTGTCGAGTCTGCGCGAGTCTGGTTCAGAGGCGGATCGAAGATGAATTTGGTGGGAATTGAACAGGAACGGTTAGGAATATGGTGGTGTGCATAGTGACAAGCGGCCGTAGTTTGGGGACATGTTTTGGGGGGCCTCCTCGATTGGGGTCCGGAACGGCGTCTCAAGGGCCGAAGCCTAGAAGACAGCCTGGCTAACTGGCTGACATACCGCCCTCATACCTACCGCCCTCAAGGTCCCCTATCTACCTAAGCATCATGAATCAGCGAATGGCTCCTTCACTTTCAAGTCGACTCCTATCACACTCAGTCGCGCTTCAAGAAGCTTTCCCCGATTCCACTTCCTATCGTCCCAACTCCCAAAGGTCGTACACCGGGCAGTATCTCGGCCGCAGACTCAGAGTCATCGATGCAATATATACCATATGACGTACAACGACTTTTCCTCACACACTACATTCCGAGGGAAAGTTGGGTCGACACTAGAGAGGGAGTGAATCATACGCGGGTGGTGGTGGAGGTGGCATGAAAGAATGTGGTTTGGGCGGTGTTATCGATGCAACTGTACCTGCATTTATTAATTTCGAATACTCGGATCTAGAAGTACTGGAGGCTGTTTCAAGAGGTCCTGGAGAAAGCATGATGTTGACGAAATAACAGGTAAATCGCGATGCAGCCACCACTCTAGCAGCCACCACTCCAGTACGCCCAATTCGACAAGAAGTAACGCCAGCTGCAATAGCAAGACCAAGGAACCACCCACAAATTCTTCGAGTCCAAGAACACTTGGAGAGCGCTATCCCTGCGCACCCTCTAGTCTTCTCAGTGATTGTTGATTTGGTTCGGAGGCACCGTCACCTCAACCTTTGCAGCACCGATAACGGATGGAGGAGAATAATAAGTAAAAGGCTGATGGTATACTACACTCGCCATCCACACTGTCATGGCTGACGCGCTTGGGAGTCTTTGATCTGCCTCGGTGGATAAAGTTCTCGGGGGTCGAGGTTGAGGTAGAATTGTGGGTCTGCTACTCTACATTGCCTCTGACTCGTTGACATTGCTAATTTAGACTAATCCTTATAGATGTTACACAAAATGAGCATCACGCTCCCAGACCTCCGCTCGCCAGGTCAACTTCAATCGCAACCGTTCCTCCGCCCGTTTCGAAGAGCCACGAATCCCAGCAATGGATGCTAAGTACATAGACACAATTACAACAAACTGTTTCGAAGGTGCTGGATTGGCGCTGGGGTCGCACAGCGGTCCGCACGGAGAACACTGTTGCATGTACGTTGTGCTTCATTGCATGCCAGCATCTGAGAGTATTCGGAGTATCTCCCAGACGGCTCTTAATGTATTCCCATCAAATCTGGATTGTTTGAGGCTCGTCGCGGTTGGATATCTCCGAGCACCCGTATAAGTATCTCCATGGTACACGCTGCCTTCTTCGTTGGTTACAACTTCCCTGTGAACGAAGGGACGGTCCTGCTTACGTCGGAGTTAATTTCAATCTCAAGTCTCCAATAATCGTATTCTTAGTTGATAGTCTTTTAACTTGCATTTCTATCATGTGGCTCTTTATATTCTTACATTCGTCTTTACGACGCTTTTGGCACTTCGCCAGCGGGAGGTCCAAATCTCATGATATACGTTTGTGAGGCGTAATTACATGTTATGATACCTAAGTAGGCAATTGGTCCACCCAAAAATGCCGCAAACCTTTCGTTCGTCGCTTTCCACGTGGCTTTTTCTCCCTTTGGAACATTCTCGTATAAGGCCTCTCCCTTCCCCCCAGCCGACCTTCTCGCCAAATCAGTCAAAGATTGTGAACGAATAGCAAACAGTGGCCGTAGCTCTGAGCATAGAGAATGGCAACGTCAAGATCGCGTTCGATGAGACAAAGAGTTAGTCGACTAGCCACTCGTCTTCCCCCAAGCTATTCGCTCACAGGGGAGTCCGTCGTATCATGAGGGAGTATGTTTGCACGTATAGGAATTCGAGCTCTGGCTTGACGGATTGAGGGCCTTGGCGGGCTTGAGAGAGCAGGAGCTCAAAACCAACGTGCTTCGGCTCAGTGTGCTTGGCTGGTGACGTCGACACCTGGTGGGGGGTACCGCGCAGTCCTTTGTATGAGCCTATCATCGAATATTCATTCTCGTTGACCTGCGTTGTGTAGAAGGCGCGGTTTGTATTGTCGTTCGTTGCCGAGTTAGGCCATAATCTTTAAACTCGGATGCATGCCTTTGGCTGTCTGTAAGGAGGTCGGAAGATCCCCGCATACTACAAGGGTGTCATCATTCGTCGTATTGTGGAGTTCTACAGCCGTACGTTACCAGATAGTTCCTATCCTAGAAACTAATTGTGACTTACCTCAAGGATGGCAACTTGCTTTCATACCCTTCCCAGAGTCTGAATCAGCTTTGTAGGCTGATGGTAAAGAAAGTAGTAAGCCAGGACCCACCATTTGACAACGACAAATTATGACACTTCGTGTGCACTGTATACCACCTCACAGCCGACCTTTTCATCAAATAAGTCAGCCGCAATGGCAAGTAATGGTGATGCCTACAGACAGGGACGGGACTCGGCTCGATAAGGCGTACACAGAGGCAAAAAGTGACGGCGCTGGAGGAGGCAAAGAGGTCGAACAGTAGCCTTGAAGAGGAGAACGAGTGACTTCGATACGAGCTCACCTCTAAAATCTAGCCCACAATACTGCGGAAAACATGCACATGGGGAAAACATGCGCGCAGGTTTCCACAATTCGTCGTTTCGGAGGATGCTATCAGTAACTTTTCCACAAGCCTACAAAGATGACTTGGACTCTGAGAAAGGCATTAATGACAGTTGCCATCCTTGAGGTTATTCGAAAGGTGTCTATGAAATAGAGACTCTCCGGACTTGTGCTGCCAAGGAGGTGCAGTACGGCGAATAATGACGTCCGCCGAAATGATTGAAGGTAGGGAAGACCGTCGAGCATGCTCAGAATAAATCCGCAGGCTTGCGGAGGCAACTCTGAAGCTTTCAATGGCATCAAGTACTGCGTCGGCCCGGAATCTCGTTCACACTGGATCTAGGGAGAACTTCTTCGAGTGGATACGCTTAGTGGGGGCGCTTTGACAACTATGCAACCTCTGGATCCTTGCAGGGTGCTGAATCTTACTAGGTTTGATTTATTTCGCAATTAGTGGAGCTCTCGGGGTATATAACGGTGCCAGTACGATGCTCCTACGGGGTAGGTAGATCTGGCCGACTCGCTCCAAAAATTCCGTCGGCGACCAAATGTGGAATATGTCGCGCATCAATGATCCGGCAGTGTATTTGTGGCATGAAAGGATGCCAGTATCATTTATATGGCCGTAGGATCGTGGGATTTTAATGCGAGGTGATACGCTAGTACTGTGGCCTCAGACGCCATCGATGATTGAGACGTAACCAAGCGTAGATGATGCACAAAGTCGTTGTCGAATATCTTGATGGATATTCTTGTCTTTCCTGAACATCGATGGGAAGTGAGATCCGTGGTACGGAGGCCACGAAAGCACATCAATCGATAATAAGGTCAAAGGGCCGAGAATCTGCATTAAATAGCCATTCTGGTTATCTTGTCAGACCATCTCATCGTCCAATTGTAAAATCGAATACAATAAGCAGGGAAATCTTTATAGGAAGGGAGGTTGGAACGAAGGGTTGCCTGATTAATTTCCCATGCGAACTTGAAGATTTCATGCCAAATCAATCTCTGGGTGACTGATTAGAGGATATTGATGCTCCGTTGATGTTGATGCCGGTAAGGGGGTATATAAGGGGGTTGTTCGATGACGATTTCTCCCAACGCTGGGGTTTCGGAGTAAATCTGCCTTTTCGACTCTCTAAACCTTTGGTAGTGCATCTAAATAGGACCTTATACTATGTTCAATGCGTTGAGCTTGAATCACGGAGGTATTGGTCTGATAAAGGGGAATTATTGCTCATTCCGTTCGCAAAAACCAGCATTGCGCAACCATTCCGTTTTCTAGGAGCCCCAAATCATCAAGTGAGTATCTTTATATCTTTTTCTGTCTCCTCCAATGCGTTGAGGTTGAATCATTGAAGGCTTGGTGCTGAACTAGGTGGCTGTCATTTGCCAATCTCCGCAATGGTTGCATTCTGCAGCAACCTTCCTTCTTGATGCTTCAGATCGCAATCAGAGCATCCTGATATTGCCCTGTACTCCATCTTCATGAGTTGTATGCTATTTGTTAAGCTGTTGGTGCTGACAAGGGGTCGTCGCTGCCGTTCAGTTTCGCAACGCCAGGATTCTGCCGCGATCTTGCCTTAGAATACCAACGCCCCAAACCACATTATAGATACCCCAAGTGCCCTTCTATTTCCATCCAGTGCGGTGTGCTCAATACCTGCCGTATTGATGTTGAAATGGGGTTGTCGCCAGCTGTACTGTTTCGTCACGTAGGAATTCCGCCATGATCTAGCATTTCCAACGCCCCAGATCACCGTGTGAGTGTCCGGTCATTTCCTCCTGTTCCCTCTAATGAGATCTGCGTAAATGGCTGACGTGCTGGTGGATCTTGCGGATGTCGGGGTCGTCATGCACCAAAATTCCCCGACTAGCTGCACAGATCGCAAGCGAACTGCGGAGAAAATTGTGGAGAAGATTGCGAAGCCCCTGGCAGGACCGGACATCCCTCTTGGTATTACGCTTGATTCAACGTCCCTTCTTCAACATATCCTTCAACTGCCCGGTTATGATCCTCCACAGACGAGATGACACCTGCCTCTGGTGTGCAATCTACGGCGGGAGATGATTCTGTTGTCTTTCAAAGCGTTCGGAAGGGGAGGGAAACGATATAGGGCGCTAGGGGATTGAATTGAAGAGTAGCCGATGCCACTGGGGTCTCGAAGGTTGTCTAAATGACGATAGAGTCGTATCGCATTAATTTTGAGGAGCTCATGCGGTAAATCAGACCCGGAGATTTCATTTCTGGGGGCCACGTCGCTGTCCGGGTACTGCATTGTCTCCATTTCGATCCCTCGATCGTGGAAGCCCACAGCCAGCCCTTCCCATAGTCTACAGCAAGCCCAGAAGCACCATCAAACGACGTTAGATGGGATCTTCGGAGCCTGGAGTACTGTTCGAACGTATTGAGATTACATTTCGCATCGTTGGAAGTCGTTGCTGTCGCGAGAGTTGGATTTTCGCAGCCATTCATCGGAGCCTCGCCACAACCACGACCACCCCGAATTAGAGGCATCGACCATTGCGAAATCGTGGTCAAAGCGACCTCCGAAGCATTGAGATTGTTCCCAATACGTTTGTCGACGCTTTGGTGGTAAATTCGGACTGGAAGTGAGTCCGCAGTATAGCACTCCGGCCGCACCACCATCGCCATTGAGGTCGGATTGAGACCCAAAAAGTCGGGGAATTCTTCAAACATCATTTGGAAGAGGATAAGACCAATTTGGAGAATATTCCAGTGTGTTGTGGGGTTTAGTCATGGGATGGATAGTGGGTGCGCGGTGATGGCTACGCAGCAGAATCCTCGACATTGAAGAGCCTCAATATTGCCATCCCAACCACGATTTCGCCGAACACCGGAGTATAGAGTCGCGAATGCATTTGTTCGACTTGTAGTTGGGACAGTCTTAGGAAAGGTTATTCCTGAGTATCAGTTTAGAAGGTATCCTAACTTCCTATGAGATGCTGACAATTAAGGATCTAGATATTTGGACTGCTTCCTTACGCACTTGTCAAGAACTTCAACCACCGTAGGTCGAGTAGAATAGACGACTCTTCGTTTCTCGCAAACCAAATATATACTACAGATTAATTAAGTTGTCATGTCTGCAGCCCCATTAGGTCCCATTGGATGCATCCCTCAAGATGCCGGAGCATACTACACGCCAGTCAGTTCAAGGACTACTACCACTGCAGCCTCCGCCCATCAATTCACCAATCGCTACTTCGTCTACTTCTACCGCCTCCGCTTAAGATACTGGAGCATACCCCACGACAGTTAAGCCCCTGAGCCACAGCTAAGATCTTGTAAAGCTTGGATGCTGTTGTTATTTCCGCACCTCGAACTTCACTCAGTTTGAGAAGATTGACGCGAAAAACACTTTTGATTAACCTATCTACCCACGCACCAACTCCTGGCCCCAAGATAGAGTAAAGAAAATCACTTTTGAACAATCAAGCATACTTCGCCTTCTCCGTCTCATACTGCAATTTCAGACCCGCCTTCTTGTCCTTCTTCTTCGACGGGATAAACGTCAAATTCGGATCAACCACCCAATACCCAACCCTGCCAACATCAACACCGCCGGAAGCTTGCCTATCATCTTCACAGAGGGGCAGAAGCACAAGCTCACCATCGACAAAACGCAAGCAAGGCTTTCTCTTGGCAACACAGAAAGAACAAACGATGCTGTGCTCCGTCAAGTGATTGCAGCATTTTTTATTCCGCTCGAGGCAATTCCAGCAATTCCCCGTTTCACTCTCTTCTTTGCCGACGTGTGCGCCGTACCAGTCTGGCTTCCAAGCTAGCATACTGGTCAAGACGGCGACTTGAGTTTCCACGGCGAGATCTGACGGGTCGACAAGGCTTCCATCGGCAGACCTAGCCTTGTAAGAACGGACTTGCGGGTTACCCCTGGCTTCGTCAAGAGTCGTCCGGATGTTTAGGTCACGCTGGGCGGCATCGATGAGGGATTGATTGAATAAGCCCCGTGTACTCTGCGGCGGTGGAGGAGTGGAGGAGAGGGTGCCGAAGCCTTGGGGAACATCGTCAGACTGGGGTCCAGAAAATTCCTGTCCATGGTCAAGGGACTCCGTATCATGCACTTGCTCAGAGGCTACCTCATGACTGGTCGAGCAACGCTCTGGGTCTCTTTCGTCTTGGGACAGAGGCCTATGAGATATCGTTTCCTTGAGCTCGTCGTTTTCCTTCATCAACACCATCATTCGGTCGCGGAGCTTGGTGGTTTCTGCGGCTTGGTTGCGGAGATGTGCGGAGAGCCTGGCGAGTTGAGCGTCTTTAGCCTCCAGCTCTGCTTGATGTTTCTTCTTCAAGGCCGCAATTTCATCCCCGGCGTTGTGATATTGCCCTCCGTGCTGGGCCTCCTTGTCAACACCATTCCGCAATCCATGAACTTCGTCGCGGCTCTCAGACAACGTTCGTCGCAGATAGTTGTTCTCATCGACGGCGATTCGGAACTGATCAGTCACTAGCTTGACCATGGAATCCTCAATCGTTTCGGATCCGGAGAACATGTTTCTGAGGGGTTCCAGCACTTCCACTACGGCTTCGAACCATTTCACCGAAAAGCGCTTGTTGGATTGACTGAAGTCGGCATCGGCACCGAGAAAAGCTTTGAACTCCCCAATCAGAACCTTGTAGTTGTCCAGCTCCTTCATCGCCAAGTCCTGAAGCGGCACGATGTCATCTTCATGTAAACCCAATGCGTTCTCATGGTTCACGTTGTCTCCATTCTCCAAACGCTCCTTGGTCATCCGTGTCCTCTCCTCCAGTGCACCCATTCTCCTGAGGTTAAACGACATGGCCTCATCGAACTTGGCTTGGGCGAGACCCGAGATCTTCCTACGAACGGTGCTTTCCTTCTGAGGCTTTGACCTGTCATCTTTGCGAGCTTTGACTGCATTTGGAGCCATGTTGACGGCAGGTGATCCAGGGGCTCGATGAAATTGACCGTGATCGAGTTTACTGGAGATTGACGAGAAGAATGGCGACGGTTGATAGCGAGAGCGATGGCGAGGACGATGGCGAGGACGATGG